>JAMXBD010005177.1:0-24170 GCA_024138025.1 Combretum micranthum
CGGCTTATAGGCGACTTACACTCAAACAGAGGCTACGTAAAATAATTTTCATGTAAAACATGAACGTAAGCTGGCTACCTGGAAATCTACGCTGGCGGTGTAGGGCCGGCGTACGTTGAAAGCTGGCAGCCTTCAACGCCGGTGCACTCAATATGAATTTTTCTTCAAAATGATTTCACACCGGCACCTGGAGATATAGGCCGGCGGCCTTGAGCCGGCTTACAGTTTAAAATTTTCTAACGAAAGTTTTTCAAATTCAAACAGAAACTATTTATATATATATATATATATATCTTTTCTTAAAGCCTTTTAGTATAATATATATATGTGTGTGTGTACAACAATATAAAATTTATTACCAGAGATTGAGTAAATAGATTAATATCTATTAACTTTTGAAACCCTAGAATTAAGAAAATATTTAGTATTAATTAAAGTGATATTAGTCTGATATTTGTTTTAACAAGATAAAATATATAAGAATGGAAATTGAAATAAGTTAATTTTTTGAGTAATGTGACTTCTAAAAATAACCAAACAATTATGTGAGATCAAATAGGAGAAACACGACGATATGAAGTATTAATATCGAGTCTAGGACACTAGTCACCTATAGGAATTTAGTTAATTTGTATTAATGAATACTTTGTCATAAATAGGTGACTTTGACTCATTAGAGGATCTACCAGTGGATTACTACGACTGAGTCGGTATGAGCAGGTGAGTAATTCAGTCATATTGTACTGGTTGTGATTGTAAATAGTCAAATATATAATGCAAGATAATCAAATAAATGTCTGTTGAAAGTATGATTTGATTTGAGTATATGATTGTTAAAATACCTTTATAAAAGCGATAATGCAATGATTGATGTTGTACAGTAGAATAATAGAGATTGTGTGTAATGTATGGTCATTTTGGAAATGATTGATTAAGATCTATTGACTTAACTAAATAAATATGAACATGCATTGCACAAATTGCATTATTGCATATATGGTTGTGACAGCCTGCTACGTATTAATATTTCGGATCTCTATTTTTGCTTGGTTGATCTAATGTGTGAGTCTTCCAAGGTCTCTTTGGTCTGGCGGTCCTATGAGGAACTAAAAGGCACCGAAGAACGTCGCTCGTAGAATCGCTTTGAAATGATTAATACTTAGGGAGTTTCTAAGGAAGTTGCAGGAGATGGTCAGTTTAATCAACTATATTAAGAGTGATAACTTAAAATGAGAAATTACTGATGCTCCTGTGTACTTTGTCTCTCTTGGGCAGGTGGGTCATTAAGATTTGGTTCTTCAACCCATTAAAAAAAGGGCGTAAATCTTTTTCCTGTTTGGATTCTAGATCATCCAAACTTGTATTTGTGCATATGGTTGAGTGCTTGCATTGCATATGATTTGTTAAATGACTTGTGTGATGTATGGTATGTCTGGTTATTCACTGAGCTGTGGTTTCGCTCATACTCCTACAATCTTTTCAGGTTCTCTTTATGACCCTGGTTAGTTTACATCCAGGATTATGGCTCCGGTAAGAGCTTTAAAGCTAGAAGCCTACAGAACTATTTTAGTTTGATAGTTATGTACTAGTAGAGTAGATTATTTAGTTGTGTATTTCAAAGGAGCTATATGGTTTGTAATAAGTTTGTAATGTTTATTCACTAAGTCATTTCTCTCATATATTTGTTATTTCTTATCAAGCAACTTAAAAGATTCTGTTGTTTTGAAAACCTGTCATTCTCTGAAGGTAATCTAGTAATGGTTTGCAAGTGTAACTTGTTTACTACTACTAGGATACCCTTGGGGCGTGACACAAGGAAAGATTCGGTCAAGTTTCACATGATTCGGATAAGAATTGGTCACAAAAAAGAGGTTGGGAAAGAACATGACTAGAATACGAGGGACGTATCATCCGGTGTTCTAGTACATGACTGAATAGGTCAATTGTGTTTTGGGCATGTTCCTTCTTTGTTTAGGGTCAAAGAGAAGCACGGAGGGAAACATGACTGCATGTATCTCCTCGTGTTATTTTAGGCTTCAAGGCATTTTTAAAACAGAGATGAACACGAGTGAAATGTGGCTAAATGTATCCTTCGTGTTCCTATGGGTTTCAAGGCCTTTTTTTTAATAGAGAGAAACACAAGGGAACATGACTGAATATTTCCCCTCGTGTTCTTTAGGGCTTCAAGACATTTTCAGAACAGAGAGAAGTACGGGCAAAAGCATGATGTCGTGTTCCAATTGTGCTTTTCTAGGTATTTGATACTTCATCTTATACTAATTTTTTTTTGTCAAAAACATGCTTTAGAATGATTTTTGGTGACCTTAAAAGCA
The DNA here is from genome assembly GCA_024138025.1 of Combretum micranthum. Lineage (NCBI taxonomy): Eukaryota > Viridiplantae > Streptophyta > Magnoliopsida > Myrtales > Combretaceae > Combretum > Combretum micranthum. The sequence goes on from JAMXBD010005177.1 coordinate 2,334, forward strand.
TTAGATGGTCGTGTTCATACCTAATATCATGTATTTTCATCTCCCATTTGTTAAAACATGATTAATCAAATTTGAAAGCCTAAAACAGCTAATTTTGATAGCAATCCCAATTTATCATGTTTCTCTGAAATTTTCCAAAGCATTTCTTATACAAACCTTCGTTTGACTTCTTCTATCAGTAACATCAACTTCTTCTTCATTCTATGATCTTATCCATAGTTTTAAACACAAAGCAACATTCATTTCTCCTCAAGGTTAATCTCTAGCAAGATTTAACTTGAGACATGTTCATTCTTTTCCTTAACATTTTCATGCTTGTCTTCTCTCCTCATTATCACATCTTCATAATATTAAGAGTTGATTTTAGTCATAATGTGGTTGATCTTCTGAATTTTAACTATTTTTTTTCCTTTTGTTGACAAGTGTTAATAGTGATCGCAATTGACGTACTTCTCTAAATATTATGACCTTAAATGGACTACTTAAAATATTGTAGTCTTAAATAAGGTTACCCTCAAATGTAATGACCTTTTAATATAATTTACTCTTTTTATGGTAAAGTAGCTAGCATACTAAAGTTTTTCCCTAAAAAACATGAACTATAAGTATTTAATTCTAGTGTGCAAATACATAGGCAATTATGGGATCACCATAAAAAATTATATTCCTTGTAAAATTAAAAAAAAAATGATTTTTGAAGAAAACAACATATCCTTTTTTTATTTCATGCATTTTTTATAGAACTATTTTACTCCATTCATTCAATAACTATTTGATCTTAATTTGCACATGTCTTCATCAATTATCCTAAAAATTAGCACTTAACATTGTAATTTGTTGATCATACATGAACAAAGCTTTATATGGACATTTCATCATAAATTAATGAAGAAATAGCACAAATTATCAACAAAAACATATAAAACAAGGAGACAAGTATAATAACCCAAATTCATACAATTTAGAAATAAAAATCATTAAGAAAATAATGTAAAATTATTGAAAATTAAAAAAAAATTCATGGAAAATATTCCAAATTTCTTGCGATATAAATATATTGAAATTTAAATAATTTGATGATTGTATAAAAATTTAAATTATTATGTTTTGAAACAAAAATTTTATAAAAATAACAAGGATGAAATTAATATATCTATATATTTAAATAAATGGAAATGAGTTTCAAGCTAGTAATAATAATAACCAAACTTATAAAATAAAACATTGAAGATAATTAAAGAAATGAATGATTAATAAATAAATAATGGATTATTCGATAATTTAGAATTGCAATGAAAGTGGAAACAATATCAATTTGTAATCTAAATTAATTGGAATAAAACAATGAAAAGTGAGTGGGAGAATAAAATCTTAAAACAATTAAAAGCCTTTGAATCATAAAAACTAAAGTTAATTTGGTGTCAACTATCAATGGATGATTAATCTTGACGTTGATTAGGGTGTAATTAATAATTGAGTTTAGATAGTTTAATTAAAATAAGTAATGTGAATTATAGGTTATAAATGGATAGATTGATATAATCAATTAGTAATAGACTTAATTGAAATTGAGATTCCAAATACTCCTTTTCAATCTTCTATTTATTTCAATTATCCATTCCATGAATCAAATTTCTTAAATATCTTTTAGTTAACAAATTTGAACTCTATTTCTTTCAATGGTTTAATTACTTTGATTATATTTTTATCAAACCACATTAAACTATTTTATCAGCTGACTTTAATTTAGATATCCATTCCTCTTGATCTATAAATGATCTAAGATTTTCTTAGCTTGATATTTAGATTTCTAAAATACTCTAAGGTAGTCTCTATAATTTAAATTCTATACTTTTAATTTTCATGAAGTTTGAGATTACTTGCTTATCTAAAAATATCAGCTCTAAGCTCAAACTCAACTAAATATCAATTCTACAAAATTGAACTTTTAAATTTGGTTTGCAACTCAAGTTAATGATATTACTTATTTATATTCTAAAATATTTTTCTAATTGTTTTTAATACTCAAGATAATGATTTGACAAGTTTGAATCAAGGTCCTCAATCCTTAATTAAATTTATATTTATCCTATTTAACCCTCTCTCTCTTAATTTCTGTCGTTATTTCCCTTTCATTCTTTTCTTCTCTTTTATCTCCTACAGTTCTTTTATTTTCTTTCCTTCTCTTCTTCTCTCTCAATTCCATTAACAAATCTCAATCCTAAGAAGATTGGAAGAGAGATTAACGCTAAGAAGGAAGTTAGGAAGTGAGGAATATACTAGAGGAAGCTTCATTAACCTTATAGTAGTAGTTGCGATGAAGAAAAGGAAATTGAAAATTCATCAACCATGGGAGTATGATGTTATCTTTTGTTTTTAGTTGTTTTTATTGTTGTTATATGATGATTTAATATTAGTTATGAGTAAAGCTTGAGTATGAACTTGTAAATTTGTGATATATGAGTATATGCTAGAATCTAAGTTAGATTGAGTATGAGTGGATCAAAGGAATTGATGACATGAATTGATTAAATGAGAAGAAGAAATATAAGTAGAAGTGTTATGGGTTATGTTGCTAAGTTGATATAGTGTTGGGGATGGTGTTTAATGATTAAAACATGTGGAAAAGTGGCTTGAAGAAGTGAAAGAAAAATAGGGGATGCATTTATGGGCTGGCACGGCCCTCACCACGGGCCATGGCAGGGCGCATGGCAGCCACTGTGCCCCACTGTTGTGCCATCATGGGGTGGTGGCAAGGGGCGTGGTAACCACCATGGGGTGGTGGCAAGGGGCGTAGTAGCCTCTGCCCCCTTTCCAATTTCCACATGCTCCTTGATATAGGGCGTGGTGGGGTGTGTGGTGATCACCACTACCCTTGACACGGCACGTATGGATCTAAAACTCCTTTGTTCTTCTTTCCTTTGTCAAGTTAACGTTATTTTATCGTGATTTCATCATCCAAACTTGGATTAAAGTGATTTCAAATGCTATGAAAGGCTTAGAAATAATCTTATAATTGCTATGTTGAAAGTTCTAAGAAATTCTAGGAATAACAAAGCTTAAAATGGAATTGTTTCATTAGTTGTGTATAAGTAGTTAAGCTTAATAATACCATGATTTCTTCAAGACCATTAGAGTAAGGAGTTAATATAACAAGTTTAGACTTCTTAGACATAGAATGAACTTAGTTAGCAAACCTAAGTCTCACTTGGCTTAATCTAGTTTAGTAACTAAATGAGACTCAATATAGTCTATACATATAAAACGAATGAATTATTAGACTTGAATTAACATGATTCTTAGAAATGAAATGAAATAGTAATATAACTAGAATCAGTTAATTTAATAAGCTCCACTAAGATTGTTAAGAAATGAGTGCCTTATGTATGAATAGATGTTTGTTTTTGTGTTATATTATTTTCATTAGCCCTTAGCCAACTTTCCATTCTTGTTTGGATTTTATATGAAGGATGATGATCTGGTGATGATGATAATGTTGTGGATGATTGGATGATTGATGGGAATGGTGCTTTAGTCTTCCTAGAGAATAGTTAAGATTTAGCTTGGATACCAAGTGGGTAACAATAATCTCAACACCTTGCTTATGCTTGTAATATAGTTGCACTTAAGTTAATGCCAATATAATTGATTATGCATGGGGTTGGGGATTTGTTTGATGTCTGGTGATTGAACTAAGTGATAACCTTTGTTTTGTGTTAATTGTGCATTAAGAATTGTTGAGTGTCTGAAATTCATATGGCCATTAACTAATATGATATAAATCTTAGTTGACCCTAATTGAATTGGACATGCATTGCATAACATCATTCATGCATTAGTAGGGGTTCACGTCACGTATTAATATTCCGATTCTATAGTAGTGCATGTTAGGACCAGTAGGTCTGCATGTTGGCTACTAGCAGGGTTGTCGGCTTCATGGAAACTAAGCGGGCACCGAAGGACGTCGCCTGTGTCGGAGTCAGCTTAAGGGATTAATACTCAGGGAAGGTTCTGTGGTTCTAAGGAAGTGGGCCGTTCTCTATAAGACTACGCGTGTCCTATGGGACTCTAGTGTAGGCAGGGCTTAAAAAGAGGATTGATTGGTGAAGCAAATGTTATCGTTCTATGCAGAAAATTATTTCACAAAGTAGTCTTCACTCCTTAGTCTTACCTAGGGAGTAGATAAAGGCTATGTTTCAATAAAATGAGTTTTAAAAAAATCATCCATCCTTAGCTAAGTCTAAAGAGAGTAGTTAGAGGTTATTTTTCAATAAAAAGTATTCAAAATGAAATCCTCCCTCCTTAGCGATATCTAAGGAGTAGTTTAGGTTATATCTATGGTATGAAGAAATGATTTTTGTGCTAAGAAATATATGAGCTGAAGGCTTAAGTTGAGTATGCTCCCCCTTCCTTAGTTTATAGTTCTCCTAGGCATGAATGGCCTGTATCCAGTCCTTCAACCCCTAAGAGAGGGCGTATGTCACGCCCCAAAGGGTACATAAATGTGGCAGTCCACCGTATACAATATTAAAGCCTAGGAATGACCGCCTTAGTCACAGAAGGCTTCTATACTATGTACAAGCATCTAACACATGGAGGAGACACATCGGAGTAATACATTTTATATTGGTACAACTTGAGTAACAATAAAGGAAATACAATTCACTATACTTCAAATTACAATTCATCAAAAGATTTCACTACATAAAACTGTTACAAGCAATTCACAAGACCTAGCTAATATCTTCAAGTATTCTTACTTTCTACCAGAATCCCGAAGTCATATCTGGCTCGAACCATCTCAATCCCACGTAGCATTCTTGAGTTAACCTGTTTATTCAAACATCTATTGGGGTATAAGCTACACTAGCTTAGTGAGAATTCTCTTAATTTTGAACCATAACAAGCAAGTTATAAATCATCCATATGTTATGCATGAATAAACACATGAGCAGACAATTATGTATGGGTATCCGGAAACCCACACACAGAACGGATTTACGCCCTCCGTATCAAGGGTTAGGGATGGTATTGAAAGTTTACACGACCGTTGCTAGTCCCCGAAGCCCCCCAGGCTCTCATAGCACTTGACTCGGCTAGGCTCACACATGGAATGCATCCCCAATGCACCTTAGTTCCCCATGAATGAGCTCTGATACTGGGTCTCATTATCCAAACGAGTCTCGGACCATATCGATTGACTGTAGAAGGAAGCTACCAAATGCAACATGTCCGATGTGATATCACCAATTTGTTTTTGCTTAGGTTAAATTATTCATACATTCTTTAGAGTGACCAACCAATATCATACACATAAAGAAAATAATATGAACATGCAGTTATCCAATCAAATCATGGTTTCGATATGCTTTAGTATTCTTTGGCATACACACATCAAAGTCTCATCATTTATCCCATCCCCATTCATATCGGTTTTTATCTTGTTCTTGTAACTCTAATGCAACTAGCAACTAGCTACAAGCACAAACAAGGTATCGAAATAAGAGGAAAACTCACTCGGCCATTGGATCACCGGTCTCTTAGTAAAAGTAATCCAGTGGTATGGAATCGTCGATTTGGGTCACCTAAAAAGGTAGAAATACCCAAAAGTATTTCATCACTTAACTAATCCAAACTAGTTAAAAACTAGAAAATTCGTAATTCTCTTCCTATGCGGGAATTCCAACTTAAAACGGTCAGAACTTAGTCATTTAACTCGGAATTTAGCAAATTATATATCGATTTTATCTATTTCGAAAGATCTATCTAATTCTAATATTATTTTCAAGTTTTGAAAACTTTTAAGCTTCAAAAGGATCTGGTCGGTTCATTAGTAGCAATTTCCAATTCAAAAAAATAATTTTATAAATGTTTGTAATGTTCCTACTATATAGATTAACTATACATGCAATATTGATGATTTCCTATCATGAATGGCATGTTATGAGCTTGATGTATGCATGCTTTTGACAATATTTACAAAAAGAAAATTTCAGAAACTTTTTATTTATAAAACTCCATGGCTATTTACTTTTAAGAAAACTAGTTTCCTAACTTTAATTATTTCCATTTTTTTTGGATTTATTTCTTAAGAAAATATAATTATCCTTTTAAAATTGAGTCATTATATCTATTACTTAGGACCTTCATTTCTACATAAAAATTCTCATTTTACACTTTGTAAACATGTTTTCAAATATGGTTCATCCTAAAATCCGAATTTTGTAAAAATTACTTTTGTGGTGATTCCTTCAAGTAAAAATCATTTAATACTTAGAAAATTAAGGCCCAACCATACCTAGCCACTAAGGACTTCATTTCTTTAATAAAACTTCTATTTTGAGTTTTAAAAGTAAGTGTTTTCATGCCATTACTTCATTATTACGAATTTCTTAAAATGGCAACAACTCAAATTTTCCTACTTTATTTCTACTCCTTGTTTTTCATGTTTTTCTTAGCAAATCCTATTTTAACATGTAAAAATCATTACTTGATGATAACATGACCTATACTCTTCATTTTTCATATAAAACACATGTTTTGGAGTTGATAAAAGGGTTTTTAAGGCATGGTCTTGAAACCATCCGAATTTGACAAAGTTAGAATAAAACTCAAATTTTATACTTTGAAATCTCTTCCTATTTTAAGAATCTCTATTAGTAAATCTACCATTTACTTATAAAAAACATCTCCTATTGATACCTATTCCATAAGCCTTTCATTTTTTAAACAAATCCTTCATTTTGGTGTTGAAAAATGGGTTTTCAAAACTGGTCTTGGTTGAGATCCGAAATTACAAAATTTATTTTTGGACATATTTTTGATAAAATCTATCTAAACTTATGAAAATCCATCCCTTACATATCCTATCTTAAGAGCCTTCTATATCTTGAATAAAAACTTCATTTTTGAGTTGGAAAACATGTCTATAAACTAAGCTTTGGCCTAAATCCGAAAATAGACTTTTGTTATGAAAAATAATCTTTGAACCATATAAAATGAAGTCTTGATGATATAGATACATTAAGCCTTCATTATCTCAAGTAAAAATTTCATTTTGACTTTGAAAGTGGTTTTTAAAAATGGGTCTTGCCTAGATACGAATTTCACCATTTTTGTTTAAGTTCAAAACAAAGATCTACACTTTCTATAATCATACACATAAAAGAAATCCATGATTAAAAACTATAAACTCATAGATCTAAACTTGACTCATCAAGATCATTCATTTTGATATATCCTTAAGCCTTCATTTTAAATGAAAAATACACATTTTGAAGTTGAAAAATAGCTTTTTCTAAATATGGTTCCCTTTTTACCCGAATTTTCAAAATGATTTTTGTTGGAAATAAAATAGATCTTGAGCTTTTTAAAAACTTTTCTACTATCATCAAGCTATTACAAGTTATTTAAGAAAAAAAATCAAAATTCTAATGCATGTATGAACTTGAAACAACTAGATCTAGTTTACTATACTAGTTATAAATGCATGAACACTATGATGTTATGTGAATGATGAATATATACACAAATCATTAGCAATAACAACAAACTTGAAAATAAAACAAAATAATAGCAAAACAACTCAAATAACAAGATCTAAAACATAAACATAAAAAAGTTACAAAAAAAGTTAGATCTACAAAATATAACTACTTTTAGCAAGAAAATAACAATAATAATACAAGAGAATAATCATGGATAAGAGGAGTGTTTCATTTTGGCATCATCATCCTTAGCTTTTAAGCTTATGGAATGTCATTTGATGCATGAAACCCTCACTATACTTTACCTACATCAACTATGGAAACTTTGGACAAGAGTTTTATCAAAGGATCTTGAATAAATACGTGTGGGAGCTTCAATAAGGAATAGGGACAGCAAGGTTTTCTTGTAAGAGCAAGAGAAAATGAAGAGAGAAAGAGAGGAAAAATAGAGAGAAAAAGGTAAGGAATGGTAAAGGGTTAAAGGTGTAAATGAGAGAGAGAGAGATAGAATGAGTTAAAGACACATTAAATAAAGTAAAAAAAATAAAATGTCAGCCTATACATTACAATAGCAGGCGTGAATTTTGGGAGGAGAGAGAGAGGGAATTTGGTTGGTTTTTAACTTGAAATTGTAATGTGTAATTAATGTGTAAGTGTTGCTTCTTAAAGAAGGGTTGAAAGAGATTTATTTTAATCAATTTGGAGTATTTCAAGGACAAAAGGCAGCCAAAAGGAGTCAAAATTTCTTCCATGAAGTGATAATGAAGTGTAGAAAGATTGAAGTGAAAAAGAAATGATGTGTGAAAGGTGTACTTAAAGGTATAAGTTGTAAGAGTACTTTCTTAATAAAATAAAATAAAAATAATAAAAAAATAAAAAAATTCATTCCAAATATTTATAGCATATTTTTCATAATTAAAATAAGATAATTAATTAATTTATTTTAGTGAATTATCAAATACATTACTGGTATGATCAAAATACGCGAATATGGGCTATAAATGATATTTTTATAACCCAAAAAATTCTAAAAAATTATTTTATGAAAATAAAATATTTTTCCAATATTTTTTAATTATTAAATTAATTTATTTTATTTTTAGTATCGGGTCTTAAATAAAAACTGATCCCGTAAAAACCCGAAACGAACTAAATTTTGGAAAAACAGAATTTTCTATGATATATAAAATATTTATCTAAAAATATAAGGGTTTATAAGAATAGTAAAATTGCGTAATGAATAGTAGTGAATAGTACAAAAGACCAGTTAATTACCGATAGTAAAGAAATACGAATATAATCGCAAAATTAGATAATTCTAGTTATCGAAAAATTATAAAACTGATATTTTAGAAACCCTTATGAAAATACGAACCTAACGGTATTAATGGTATATTTTTTATATCTCGAGCTCCGAGACACTTTTCAAAATCTGTATCTGAACGAATTCGAAATAGGTCAAAAATTTACCAATCTAATATTTTTAAGCGACCTTATATTTACAGGTTATTCTACACACTTAAACTACAACTTGGCCTCTAGGTTTAAGAGCGTGAGATTACCGGACTTAAACTAATGTATTCCACTTATAGTTCCCGAGTGATTTTCCAGTTTAAACCTTTGCCAATTTGGAAACTGATGTTTCATGTTTATACCACATATTTAATTTGAGAAATTTATTTTAAATTTTATTTTTGTAAGTATTTAATATCTCTCAATGTTTTCGGAATTCTTGAATTGAGTTTTATTTCCGAAGGTTTATCGTTATTTACTTTTTAATAATTTGTTTTTGGGTTATATATTACCCGATTTTACAATTCAGAGTTAAGTATGGAATTTGTCGTACGAAGTGGTTTTGAATTTGAAGACTGTTAAGTTCTTATTTTATTTTTAAGGAATCTCATTTTCTCAAGATTAAGAAATTTCTGGATTCATTCGTGATTTAGGACTAATTGAAGTTCGGTTTTAATTTGGAGTCATTTTTAGAATTTATTTTGGAATTAATTACTAGAATTTCCCAGGGCTTACAGCGTAAATCTCCATTGGTTTGGATTCCGGTCATCCAAATTGTGCATATCATATGATTGAGTGAGCATTACATATTTGTTAAATAAAACTTGTTTGACATTGGATTGTATTGTGATTGTTTTTGTTATCCACTGAGCTATGTTTGAGCTCATACCCCTACAGTGTTGTTTCAGGAATAGCTGAGGCCTTAGTTTGGGGATAGATCGATGTGGAGAAGAACCTTTGATGATAGAAGACAAGTTTGAAATGAGAAATAGATAGATGATATAGTTTGTTTTGATTTTCTCTCACGTGAATTAAAATTGTAACGTTGTAACTTAAAGTTTGTAAAACATAGATCATGTATTCTATTTTACTATTTGGTAGGGGATACCGATTCTCTCCGGTTCTGGTGTACTATAGAAAATTGGATTTCCTTTATTTATCACAAATACAATTTCATATTAGATGTTTATAAAGTGATTATTCAGGTAGAGCCTTGCAAACTCTGACTTGCAAGAAGGTTCTTATATTACGGGTACACATATGATATGATAATTCCAGGTTATCCATCTCGGCCCATTTTTAGGGTGTGATAGTTGGTATCAGAGCTTTAGGTAATTCCAGGTTAATATTTCCCTATAGCTTGCGATTTAAATATATTGAAATTTAAATAATTTGATGATTGTATAAAATTTTGAATTATTATGTTTTGAGATAAAATTTTATAAAAATAACAATGATGAAATTAAGATATATATATATAGATTTAAATAAATGAAAATGAGTTTCAAGCTAGTAATAATAATAACCAAAGTTATAAAACAAAACATTGAGGAAAATTAAAGAAATGAACTTTTAATAAATAAATAATGGATTATTCGATAATTTAGAATTGCTATGAAAGTGGAAACAATATCAATTTTCAATCTAAATTATTTGGAATAAAATAATGAAAAGTGAGTGGGAGTATCACGCCCCAAAGGGTACCCTATACGCGATAGGCCGTCACACTCGATATACATTAATCATTTTGTGAGTTTAGACACCAAGAGTAAGGCATCCGTTCACCATGTAGGGTACCTTACTTTGAATCGAAATAGCTTAAGAAAATATACAGAGTGATAAGAATATAAATGATAACAGTTATAACCAATATTGATCTATTATAAAGATCTAAGGGGCATACTCCCGTCAAAATATTAAGAGTCCTTAAGTCCACAAAAGTCATTTACAACAACATATATATATATATATATATATATAAGATTAAGGAGATTTAACTATAAGTCTATGCCTAACATCTAGGTCTCGACTTCTTCAAAAAGCTCCTTATATTCCAAAAATTTTACGTGAGAGAAATGTCCCCTTGGATAGCCATAGATAATTGTACTGCAATAGGAAACTATAGGGGTATAAGTTTGTGAGCTTAGTGAGTTTCACTTCCAAATTAAATACTTCATCAACAATAGAGCAAGCAAATTATATTAATAATCATATGAAATGCACAAGCACGTAAGCATACAATATATAAGACTTTCTGGGAGTCCTATGTTGAATGAATTTATGCCCTCCATTTGGGGTTAGGTGTTTCAAACTCATACGACCATAGATTTCAATTTTTCTCATTTATATAGTGGTTGATTCAGGTGCCCACCCACTCATTTAGTATGTAGTTGAATCAAGTGCCTAATCCACTTCCATTTTAATTTAGGCCATTCCACTCCAACATTTGAGTTTTCAGGCTCACTCATTGCCTAGCTATTATGCCTTCTTCCCACAAAGGTATAATAACAAATGTAATGTGACTCAACATATGTTATGCATGGACAATTTAGTTATAAGATCATGACATATTATTTAAGTGAATTATAGGTGATCATAGATATTTCAAACACTTCAATTCTATACTAAATCATACAAATATTTATAACAATTCCTATTTCGATATTCTTATGATCAATTCAACCAAGCAGAAATCACATGCACATTCCAATTTTATCTTGTCCTAGTTCTAATGCCACTATCATTACAAGCATAATCATAAGCATGTAATATAAGGAAAGTGAACTCACTTTGCCATGGCGCGAAAATCCACTTAATCGTAATAATCCTTGGAAAGGTCTAGTCCGTCTCCTAAATCTTCTAATCAAAAGAAATAACTCCAATGAGTATTTCTATGAAGTTTAAATGAAGCTTATAAATTCTATTATAATAAGTTCGTCTAGGAGGAAATTTCAACTTAAAAGAGCCATAACTTGATCATTTTATCTCAGAATTTCGCATATTATATCCCGATTTCTACCTATTCGATGAGAGCTATCTATTTTCAAAGTTATTTCCATCAAACAAGGTTGTTTGGTCCATGAACAGTAGGGTACAGAATGCTATACGAGATTCCCAACACACAAATCAAATTCTAATTTCAATCCAAGCATCATTCTAAAGCTTTGATAGATACTACTTGCTATCATTATATCTTGAAAGACTCTTTATATACATAAATAACTCAATATCATGCATGATTCATGGGGTTGATTAATCTATTTCCTCATGTACTTAGACAATGCTTCATGAGATGTGGAAGCCACCATTTTCTTAGCTTTATTTCTACCAAATGTATTATATGTACATGCAATATCTACAAGTTATTATCATGAATGTCATGAGATGAGCTATCTATATGTATATCCTTAATGACATTTGATAACAAGAATTCTTTTGGAAAACTTTTGCTTTGGAAAACCTTTGAAATTACTTGACTTAAGAAAGCTAGTTTTATTTCTTGTTAAATCACACTTGTTTTTATTAAAATAAAACCTTAGTGACCTATATGCATAACACCCTCATTATTTTAATAAGTTCTTCATTTTAGAGTTAGAAAATAGATATTTAAATAGGGGTTCTACCTAGTTACGAATTTTACAAAATTCTAAGGAATGAAAACATTGTTTAATCTGTATCTTGAAACCTTTCCTTTTTTAAGGATTTTACCTTGATAACATTCACTTATACTTGTCAAAATTAGGTCTTTATTACATGTATTCCTTAGGGCTTCTATTTTTCTATTAAAATCCTCATTTTGGCATTTGGAAATGGGTGTTCAAATATAGGTCATTCCTAAATCCGAATTTTGAAATTTATATTTGAGATTATTTCTTGTGTAAAACTCATTTAATCTTTCTAAAATTAATTCCTAATCAAACCTATTCCTCAAGGCTTTTATTTCTTTAATAAAACTCTTGTTTTAAAGTTGAAAAATAGGTGTTCATGTCACGCCCCATAGGAGTATCCTAGACGTAACAGTCTGCCACATACCATATAAGACTCTCGAATTACTATCTAAAACTTTCGTGAGTCTTGTATAAAAGTAAGGCGTCCCTTTACGACAATAGAATACTCTATTTAATGGAGTTAAAGAGTTTAATTCGGCATTCAATAGCATTAGATAATAAATCAAAACACATAGGCAATAAGTTACAAATTCTAAGGGGTATTCCCCCACAAAAGAATATTTAAAGGTTCATGGCAGTCATCCAGTGTCTCTTGGTTTCCTGTGGAAATCTAAACAAACATGAACATAACTTCTATAGGAAATGCCTAGCTCATGTACCTGAGCTGTAGCTTGTCTCGGTCTAAGCCATATAAACTCATGCTGCAACAGATAGAAACTATAGAGGCATAAGCTATACTAGCTTAGTGAGTGAAAACTTCCATGATCACAATTATAACACATAAATCAAACAAGTGATTAATCAGACAAATTATATGCATCAAACACGTGAGTTCAACAAACATATGACCAGCCGGAAATCATATGTGGATGGATTTACGCCCTCCATCTCTAGTTAGCAGATTAACTAATCCTACGGTATGACGCCGTTTAAGTTCACCGTCAACCAACTCATAATTCGTTTTATGGATCACGATTAACCAATTTTTACACTGTTTAGGGTCACGGAGAACCAACAAATGCTAATGCTCCATCCCCATTGTGATATGAATGAGTTCAATTTCATCTTCAATTCCAAATAATCAATTACACCAATTCTTTTAAGTGATCAATCAATATTCGCAGATAGTCAATCCTAATTCATCTATACAAGCAATGATTAATCACCCGGTTTCGATATTTGTTAAATTCAACTTCTCATAACAACATCAAACATATATAATTCCCATCTAACCCCATCATGCATGTTCATTTTTATCTTTGCCAAGTATCTAGTGCAACTATCATTACAATCACAAACAATAATTGGAATCGGAAGTGATACTCACTCAGTCATGGTTCACCGGTCATTAAGTAGTAGTAGTCGGTGGTAAGGATTCGTCGGTTTCGGGATCACTTAACAAGGAAGAAATACCTAATAAGTATTTCATCACTTAACTAATCCAAACTATATATCAAAACTAATCAAAATCATAATTCTCGCTATTTGCAGAAGTCCCAACTTAAAACAGTCATAACTTAGTCATTTCAACTCAGAATTTCGCAAATTATATATCGATTTCTATCTACTTCGAAAGATCTATCTAATTCTAATATTATTTTCAAGTTTTGAAAACATTTGTGTCACGAAAAAGAAGGATCAGATCTGATCAGTAACGATCTCCATTTCCCAAGAATAGTTTTGTAATTGTTTGAAATGTTTCTATTTGATAACTCGAGTATGCATGAAATATGAATGATTTCCTAACATGGATGACATGTGAGGAGTTTAATGTATGCATGATCTTGACGATTTTTGCTAAAAGAAAGTTTTATAACTTTTTATTTTACAAGACCACAATAACAACTACTTATGGAAAAATCTAGTTTTCTAACTTTGACAACACACTTGTGTTTTGAAATTCATTCTTAGGAATTTTCTAGTTATCTTAGTTAAAATTGAGTCTTCATAACATACACTATCTAAGACCTTCATTTTTACATGAAAATTTGCATTTTACACTTTGCAAACATATTTTCAAACAAGATTTACTCAAAAATCCGAATTTTTAGAAATCAAATTTTGAATGATTCATTTGGGAAAAACTTGTTTAATGCATTAAAATTCAAGACCTTACTATACCCACTACTTAAGGACTTCATTTAATACATAAAACTTTTATTTTGAGCTTGGATAATAGGTGTTTTCATGGGCATCATCCAAAGTTACGAATTTCACAAGTTGACTACTAACTCTAGCATTTTCCATCTTGATTCTACTTCTTGTTTTACACATTAATCTCATCAAAACTCATTTCAACTTATAAAAATCACTACTTAATGATACCTATTACCTATACCGTTCATTTTTCACATAAAACATGAGTTTTAAAGTTGATACAAGGGTTTTTAAAATGTAGCTTTGAAGTCATACGAATTTTTCTTTGAATATTTTCAACAAAGCTCTTCCTTTTTAAGTTCTTTGTCTTATCTACATAAAGATCTACTAACTACAACATTTATATATACAAGATAAGTCTTTATGAGCATTAATGCATGAAGATACAAAATATTTATGTGAACATGAATGTCAAGCATAATATGAGTATCTAAATGCTAGATCTACTACCTATTATGCATAAAAAGCAGTTTAAAAGCTTGATCATGGATGTTTATGCAAGATCTCTACATTTATATGCATGAACATGAAAATATCTCAACAAAAACTCATCAAACACAAAATCTACTCTTGTGATGGCTTGATATTCATGTATTAGCATTTTCTTATCCCTAGCAAATGCTCATGGGGATTTAAGATGAAAATACACATGAATAATCTTACCATTACAAGATCAAATGGTAGAGAGGCTTAAGAATCATCACCTAAGGTTGGATTAAGTAAGAAATGAAAAGAAAAGAAGCTGTTTTGTGTATGTGTGTGATGGGGGTAGAGGCTCACGACACTTAGAGGGAAAATAGAGAGAATTTGTGAGTTTTTTGAAACAAAAGAAGTAAATGAAGGAGAGAGAAAAGAAAGAGTTTATTTATATTAAGTGAATTAGGGTTTGTTTAATTAATAAAAGGAAATAAAAATGAGCAAATTGGAGACAAATTGGGGGGGGGGGGGGGGGGGGGGGGGGGTGGGCGCGATGCGCAGCCAAGTGAGGGGGAAGAGAGAGGGAGAGATTTGAATTTGTTAAATTTGTAATTTATGTAATAAAAGTGTTATATGTAATAATTTATTTAAGAGACAAAAATTTCTTAGAAAAAAAAATATAGTTTGTAAGGATGTAAGACTAGGGTATGGGCTGTGTGTGTAGTAGGTTGTACTTGTGAATAGTAATAAATAGTAGACAAGACATTTACTTTAACGTAGTAAAGAAAATAGGGAAAAAGGTTGTAACTGTAATTTTTATAGCCCGAAAAATTATAAAACTTATATTTTTGAAATACTTATAAAATTTCGATTCTAAAGAGTATTCCGGAATATTTTTCTGAGTTTCTATTTCCGAGGCTCGCTTTTCCATAATGGAGCTCGGGAAGGCCCGGAATAGAAAATTTTTCTAAATCAAAGCTTTCCATGATTTAAAATATACTTTAAAACAATATTCCACATTAAATTATTTTATAAAAGTTCTTTTGATATGAAACCAAAGGAAAGCCGGATCTAGGGTTCCTAGGTTTCTCTCACAAAGCTTGAACTAAACCAATTTAGGGTTTCGTTTTCCAGCTTCCGAAGTTTACTTGATTACTAGGAAAACCAGGGTTTACAATTCACATATCAAGCTTTCCTCATTATGAATTTTAATTTTGTTGTTGGGGTTGAAACATAATGCTAACATAACTTTTGTAAAATTTTCTTGTTTTGAAGATATCTCTTAGTAGATCTAGGCTTTACTCATCAAAACCATTCACTTATGTTACCTATTCCCTAAGCCCTTCATATTTAATGTAAAATACTCATTTTGAAGTTGGAAAATAGCTTTTCTAAATAGGGTTCTTTTTAGATCGGAATTTCCAAAAACCATTTTTGTTGAAACTAAAAATAGATCTTAGACTTTCTAACATTTTCCCACTATTATTATGATACTACAAGTCATTTATGTACATAAGACAAAAATCTAAGGTATTTATGTATTCAAAAACTAGATCTATTATATCATGCTAGTCATGAATGCAAATGCACTATGAACATTATGTAGATAAGGTTAATAAATGAATACATGAACATAAGACAATAATAAGGCAAAATAATAGCAAAACAACTTAAATTACAAGATCTACAACATTGTGATGGCAAGGATATCATGTTTTAAGTTTTCCACATCGCTAGCATAAAGCTCATGAGGATTTTGGTGGATCCGCACATGTATGATCTTGCTATTACATGTTTTATTTGTGGTAAGGTCTAGATCTATTACTTACTTAGTGTTTGAAGTAAGAAAGACTTGAAGAAAAATATTGTGTGAGTGTTGTGTATGTGGGAAGGTCACGGCAACAAGGAGAGAGAGAGAGGGAGAGAAAACCAAAATGGAAGAGTTTTGTTTAGATAAAAGTGGGAACGTGAAATGAGGTTGACATAAAGGGGTATTTATAGAAGAATAGATTAGGCTTTGTGTAGAATAAAAGAAGGAAAATAAAATAAGTTGAGAGAGAGAGCATGGGGAGGGGGAGGCGCCAGTTTTGGTAAGAGAGAGAGAGAGATGTGTGATATTTTTATGTAATAAAATTCAAAATTCAAAAGTAACTTAAGTGATAAAAGTATTGGAAAAGTAAATATAAGGAAAATGATGTAATATTATAAGAATAGGTTGTAAGGATATAATAATAGGGTATGGGTGGTTGTACTTGTGAATAGTATGATTAGGAATAAAAAAATAGATTAGACAATTAAATTACCGGTAGTAATAAAAATACGCTAAAAATGCTATAACTATAGTTTTTATAAATCAAAAAATTATATAACTGATATATTTTGAAATCTTATGAAATTACGAGTCTAACGATACTAATAACATATTTTTGGTATTAAGCCCTGGGACATGCTTTTCAAAGTCTGTATTCGATCGGGTTCGAAATAAGTCAAAAATTCGCTAATTTGATATTTTTAAGCATCCTAATATTATTACGAACCAATCTACACTCTCCGCTTATATTTCAACTTCTCGGTTTAAGAACACAGAATTACTGGATCTAAACTGCTAGGGTTTCCTAAGGATTTGTTGACTTAAGGTTTCCGGTTGACTTTCCGGCTTAGGATTTGAGCTTAAACTTACCCTAAAAATTAAAGGTTTACAAGGAGAATAAAATCTTAAAACGATTAAAATCCTTTGAATCATGAAAACTAAAGTTAATTTGGTGTCAACTATCAAGGATGATTAATCTTGAAGTTGATTAGGGTGTAATTAATAATTGAGTTTAGATAGTTTAATTAAAATAAGCAATGTGAATTATAGGTAATGAATGGATAGATTGATATAATCAATTAGTAATAGACTTAATTGAAATTGAGATTCCAAATACTCCTTTTCAATCCTATTATTTCAATTATCCATTCCATGAATCAAATTTCTTAAATCTCTTTTAGTTAACAAATTTGAACTCTATTTCTTTCAACTGGTTTAATTACTTTGATTATATTTTTATCAAACCACATTAAACTATTTTATAAGCTGATTTTAATTTGGATATCCATTCCTCTTGATCTATAAATGATCTAAGATTTTCTTGAGCTTGATATTTAGATTTCTAAAATACTCTAAGGTAGTCTCTATAATTTAAATTCTATACTTTTAATTTTCATAAATTTTGAGATTACCTGCTTATCTGAAAATATCAGTTCCTAAGCTCAAACTAAACTATATATCAATTCTATGAAATTGAACTTTTAAACTTGGTTTGCAATTCAAGTTAATGATATTACTTATTTATATTCTAAAATCTTTTTCTTATTGTTTTTAATGCTCAAGATAATGATCTAACAAGTTTGAATCAAGGTCCTTAATCCTTGATTAACTTTATATATATCCTATTTAACCTCTCTCTCTCTCATAATTTCTGCCCTTATTTCCCTTTCATTCTTTTCTTCTCTTTTATCTCCTACTATTCTGTTTCTTTCTTCTCCTTCTCTTCTTCTCTCTCAATTCCATTAACAAATCTCAATCCTAAGAAGACTATAAGAGAGATTAAAGCTAAGAAGGAAGTTAGGAAGTGAGGAATATGCTAGAGGAAGCTTCATCAACCTTGTAGTAGTAGTTGTGATGAAGAAAAGGAAATTGAAAATTCATCAACCATGTGAGTATGATGTTATCTTTTGTTTTTAGTTGTTGTGATTATTGTTATATGATGATTTAATGTTAGCTATGAGTAAAGCTTGAGTATGAACTTATAAATTTGTGATATATGAGTGTATGCTAGAGTCTAACTTAGATTGAGTATGAGTAGATCAGTGGATCAAAGGAATTGATGACATGAATTGATTAAATGAGAAGAAGAAATATAAGCAGAAGTGTTATGGGTTATGTTGCTAAGTTGATATGGTGTTAGGGATGGTGTTTGATGATTAAAACATGTGGAAAAGTGGCTTGAAGAAGTGAAAGAAAAACAGGAGATGCATTTCTGGGCTGAAGGGCATGGCAGCCACTGTGCCCCACTGCTGGGCCACCATGGGGTAATAGCAAGGGGTGTGATAACCACCATGGGGTGGTGGCAAGGGGTGTAGTGGCCTCTACCCCCTTTCTAATTTCCACATGCTCCTTGATATAGGGTGTGGTGATCACCAACCTTGACACAGCCCGTATGAATTCAAAACTCCTTTGTTATTCTTTCCTTTGTCAAGTTAACTTGATTTTAGGATGATTTCATCATCCGAACTTGGATTAAAGTGATTTCAAATGCTATGAAAAGCTTAGAAAGAATCCTATAATTCATATGTTGTAAGTTCTAAGAATTTCTAGGAATAACAAAGCTTAAAATGGAACTGTTTCATTAGTTGTGTATAAGTAGTTAAGCTTAATAATATCATGATTTCTTCAAGACCATTAGAGTAAGGAGTTAATATAACAAGTTTCGACTTCTTAGACATAAAATGAACTTAGTTAGCAAACCTAAGTCTCACTTGGCTTAATCTAGTTTAGTAACTAAATGAAACTCATATAGTCTATACATATAAAATGAATGAATTATTGGACTTGAATTAACATGATTCTTAGACATGAAATGAAATAGTAATATAACTAGAATTAGTTGATTTAATAAGCTCCACTAAGATTGTTAAGAAATGAGTGCCTTGTGTATGAATAGATGTTTGCTTTTGTGTTATATTCTTTTCATTAGCCTTTAGCCAATTTTCTATTCTTGTTTGGATTTTATATGAAGGATGATGATGTGGATGATGATAATGTTGTGGATGATTGGATGATTGATGGGGATGGTGCTTTAGTCTTCCTAGAGAATAGTTAAGATTTAGCTTAGATGCTAGGTGAGTAACAATAACACCTTGTTGTGCTTGTAAATAGTTGCACTTAAGTTAATGCCAATATAATTGCTTATGTATGGGGTTGGGGATTTGTTTGTTGTTTGGTGATTGAATGTCACAACCTTTGTTTTGTGTGAATTGTGCATTAAGAATTGTTGAGTGTCTAAAATTCATATGGCCATTAAATAATATGATATAAATCTTAGTTGACCCTAATTGAATTGGACATGCATTGCATAACATCATTCATGCATTGGTAAGGGTTCACGTCACGTATTAATATTCCGATTCTATAGTAGTGCATGTTGGGACTAGTGGGTCTGCTTGTTAGTTATTAGTAGGGTTGTCGGCTTCGTAAGAACTAAGGAGGCACCGAAGGACAATACCCGTGTCGGAGTCGACTTAAGGGATTAATACTTAGGGAAGGTTCTGTGGTTCTAAGGAAGCGAGCCGTTCTCCAAAAAACTGCTCGTGTCTTGTGGGGCTTAGTGTAAGCTATTCCCCAGGCGGGTTAGATGAGGAGATAGGGCTTAAAAGAGGATTGATTGGTGAAGCCAAATGTTTTGGTTCTATGCACAAAATTATTTCACAAAGCAGTCCTCACTTCTTAGTCTTGTCTAGGGAGTGATAAAGGCTATGTTTCAATAAAATGAGTTTAAAAAAAAAAATCCTCCATCCTTAGCTAAGTCTAAGGATCAGTTAGAGCTTATTTTTCAATAAAATGTATTCAAAATGAAATCCTCCCTCCTTGGTGATATGTAAGGAGCAGTTGACGGTTATATCTATGGTATAAAGAAATGATTTTGTGCTAAGAAATATATGAGCTGAAGGCTTAAGTTAAGTATGCACCCCCTTCATTAGTTCACAATTCTCCTGGGCGTGAATGGCCTATATTCAGTCCTTCAATCCCTAAGAGAGGGCGTAAATCTCCATTGGTTTGGATTCCATTCATCCAAACTGTGCATATTATATGGTTGAGTGAGCATTACATATGTTTGTTAAATAAAACTTGTTTGACATTGGATTGTAGTGTGATTGTTTTTGTTATCCACCGAGCTATGTTTGAGCTCACACCCATATAGTGTTGTTTCAGGAATAGCTGAGGCTTTGGTTTGGGGATAGATCAGTGTGGAGAAGAACCTTTGATGATAGAAGATAAGTTTGAAATGAGAAATAGATAGATGATATAGTTTGTTTTGATTTTCTCTCATGTGGATTAGAATTGTAATGTTGTAACTTAAAGTTTGTAAAATATAGATCATGTATTCTATTTTACTATTTGGTAAGGGATACCGATTCTCTCGGTTCTAGTGGACTATAGGAAATCGGATTTCCTTTATTTATCACAAATACAATTTCATATTAGATGTTTATAAAGTGATTATTCAGGAGAGCCTTGCAAACTCTGACTTGCAAGACGATTCTCATATTACGGGTACACATATGATATGATAATTCTAGGTTATCCATCTCGGCCCATTTTTAGGGTATGACAACAAGAGTCTACATGCGACCCTTGCTGTAGCCATGTTAAAGGATGCGACCATAATTAAATCAAATTGTTCTAGAGTCTTACACAAAGGCAAAGCATGAGCAGGTGATGCTAAAGCTTAAATCCATAGTTGAGGACACCATCCTGAACATAGCCGTGTGGATACCGGCATTGAAATTTAAGAAAGTTCATACCTTGATTACGTGGTCGATGGCACGCGTGCAGATTTTTGGAAGATCATTCATAGTGGAGACCACCATCCTTGGCATGACTACATGAAGAAGAAAGTGAAGTTAAAATTAGGACACGTAGCCCGAGCTACGATCGCACCATAGGCCATCCCATGTTTGTCTGACATGAATTCGTTATGTTTACACCTTTTTGCATTGTTATTTTCCTTTTGTATTATAAATAGACCTTTTTGCATGAAAACCTAGGAGAT
>JAMXBD010005178.1:0-24071 GCA_024138025.1 Combretum micranthum
GAATGGAAAAGACCTGAAACTGTTACTGAAATTAGGAGTTTCTTGGGATTGGCAGGATATTATCGGAAATTTGTGAAGGATTTCTCAAAGATTGCACGACCTTTAACTCAATTGACTCGAAAGAATGAGAAATTCGAGTGGAATGATGTACGTGAACAAAGTTTCCAAGAGTTGAAGAAAAGGTTAATATCAGCACCAATTTGGTCTTGCCCAATGATAAAGATTTATATACTGTCTATAGTGATGCATCTAGAAATGGATTGGGATGTGTGTTAATGCAAAATGGAAAAGTAATAGCATATGCTTCTAGACAATTGAAACCACATGAGATGAATTACCCCACTCATGATCTAGAATTGGCTGCTATTGTTTTTGCACTCAAGATTTGGCGTCACTATTTGTATGGGCAGAAATGTGAAATATATACGGATCACAAGAGTTGAAGTATATATTTACACAAAAAGAGTTGAATATGAGACAAAGGCGATGGTTGGAATTAATTAAAGATTATGATCTTACCATTAATTACCATCCGGGTAAAGTGAATGCTGTGGCAGATGCATTGAGCCGGAAAAGTTATGGAGAAGTGGCTTCAATTCTAACGGAACAAAAAGAACTTATCAAAGAATTTGAGAGATTAAACTTGGAATTCTCAATACAAGGTTTGGAAGCTGAGTTAGGAAATCTAATTTTGGAACCTACTTTGCTTCAAAGAATTAAAGAAGCCCAGAAGGAGGATATTGAAATTCAAGAAATTAAACAGGGAATATCCCAGGGAAAGTACAAAGATTTTCATGTGGATGGAGAAGAAGTATTGAGAATGAATAAAAGATTGTGTGTGCCACATGATGAAAGCTTGAGGAAGGAATTAATGCATGAAGCGCATTACTCTGGATATTCTATACCCAGGAGAAACAAAGACATATCAAGAGCTGAAAAGTGCGTATTGGTGGAATGGAATGAAAAAGGATATTGCAGAATTTGTTGCTAAATGTGATGTATGTCAAAGGATCAAAGTTGAACATCAAAAACCAGGTGGATTGTTGAAACCATTACCAATACCTGAGTGGAAGTGGGATCAAATTTCTATGGATTTTGTGTGCTCATTACCAAAACAAATGCAGGTCATGATGCTGTTTGGGTTATTGTGGATAGACTTACAAAATCAGCTCATTTCTTGCCAATTAACATGACATATCCATTGGAGAAATTGGCACGAATATATTTGAAGGAGATTGTGAGATTGCATGGTGTGCCTGCTGGTATAGTATCAGATAGAGATCCACGGTTTGTATCCAGATTTTGGCAAGGATTACAAAAGCTTTGGGAACCGATTGAATTTCAGTACAGCTTATCATCCTCAAACTGATGGACAAACAGAAAGGACCATTCAGACATTGGAAGATATGTTGAGAGCATGTATTATGGAATTTAAAGGAAATTGGGACCAACATTTACCATTAGTGGAATTTGCGTACAATAACAGCTACCATTCAAGCATAGGAATGCCACCTTATGAAGCTTTATATGGTAGAAAGTGTCGGTCACCATTATTCTGGGATAACTTGGAGAAAGTATTGGTTGGACCTGAGTTGGTTCAAGAAACTAATGAAAAGATTTCGGTGATAAAGCAAAGAATGAAAGCAGCACAAGATAGACAAAAGAGCTGGGCGGACTTGAAAAGGAGAGAATTGGAATTTAATGAAGGAGAACATGTATACTTAAAAGTAAGTCCAATCAAGAGTCTTCATGGTAGACAAACAAAGGCAAGTTGAGTCCTAGATATATTGGACCATTTGAGATATTAGAACGAGTTGGGAATCTGGCATCGTCTTGCATTGCCACCTAATTTGTCTGGTATACATAATGTTTTCCATGTATCAGTTCTAAGAAAGTATGTACCGGATCCAGATAAGATAGTGGAACTAGAACCAATTGATTTGAAGGAGAATTTGACTTATGAAAAGCATCCAGTTAAGATTTTGGACCAGAAAGTGCAAGTTCTCAGGAATAAAGAAATCCACTACGTCAAAGTATTATGGGATCCACAGACAGAAGAGATTTGGGAATTAGAAGAGGAGATCAAGAAAAGCTATCCTCATTTGTTTGAAAACTCAGGTACGCATTCAAGCTTTGAGGACAAAGCTTATTTTAAGGGGGGGAGAATGTAAACCCCGGGAATTTTTCACATTAGTATCCGACTTCATAATAGATTATATAAACTAGATAATAGATTTAGATTCTGAGTGAAGTCAATAATAGGCTAATATTTAGATTTTTGGATGAATGAAAGACTTAGGAATCGAATAAAGAGATTCTTTAACCCTAGTTAATACCGAAAACGAAATCTTGTGTCTTGAATAACTAATTCAAGATATGATCTATATCTAGACCCGAAACCTAGTATACTAATAGATTTAAATAGAAAATGTGAATATAAAGATTAAATGATTGTTTTGATCTCGATAATGATTCAGACTAGAATAACGAGTAGTAATGAGTTTATATTTAGACTTAAACCCTAATTTTGAGATTCCTAGTTAAATTTAAAAGCTTAATAAGAATTTATGTTTAGTATCAAAACTAAGATATAAATATAGTTTAATTTCTGTATGAAGCCCAATACTGTATAAATGATCATATACGCTTATAACTAGAAAACGATGATCCAAAAATGAACTGTCAAGATTTTAAATACACAACGAAAATATAAACTGACAAATAACTCAAAATCTAAACTTCAAATAAATAATCGGATCACGCTATTGTTCTAAACCGAGTTTTCTTAAGCTATCGGAGCCTGAAACAAAAATTGACCCAATGAGCTTAAGAAATCCAAATCGCGGGAGATAAAATTATACGAATAATTAACTACGTATATATAACCTAAATTTGTATTATTTGAAAATCTAAGTGTTTTGTATAACTTTATACTATTTTTGTACAAAAACTTCCAAATACTAGCTAATATTCCGTATAACCCGTATAATTAACTCAAACTAATTAAATAAATAAACTAATGTATATATGCATGTTTTTCGGCTGCATTCGGTTGCAATTTGAGGAGAGGAAGAAAGCAGCCGAATGTTTCTCAATAATTAACCCAAATTGTCAACAAAAGCAACCCAAGGACAAATCATGAAATGCCACCTCAACTTAACAATAATGCATGGAAAATAACAGCTAAAAGAGATCAAATTCGGAGGAGAAACAGCCGAACCTCTCCTTTCTTTATATATTATATATATATATATATGAGTTTAAAGCCATTAAGGGAGAAGCAAACAACTCCATTAACTCTCAAACTTTTCCAATCCGAAAATAATTCAAAACAACCACCAAATCGAACTAGAAACGAAGAACAACAGATCATACCTAAACTCGGATAAAGGAAATGCAAAGCCAAAACCCTCAAAACGAGCTCAAAGGTAGTGGACTTGGTTTAAAGGATTTTCGTTCGAAGATATGATTGTAACTGATTAAAATCATCTTAGGAACTTAATAACACGAACACAAGCTTCGGATTGCACTCAACAAGCTCCAACGAGTAAAACTTCAAACCCTAGTTTTACTTTCATAAATCAAGATAATATTTATTTATGTGTTTAAACGTGTTAAAAGTTGTTGTATATCCTATATATGAGGTATAAATCTTTAGAAGTAGTTTAAGTAAGTTTCTAACGTGTAAAAACAATGAAAAGAATCGAACCGAGGAGGAAGATGATGACAGTGCAACGCTGCCTCAAGGCGGCAGTGTAAAGATGTACGCCGGCGGCTTACATGGATAGGCGGCTCTTACAGGGGCTTACACTCAACAGAGGCTACGTAAAATAATTTTCACGTAAAATACGACGTAAGCCGGCTACCTGGAGATCTACGCCGCGGGTAGGACCGGCGTACGTTGTAAGCTGGCAGCTTTCACACCAATGCTTTCCATATGAAATTTTTCTTCAAATAATTTTACACGGCACCTGGGGATTTAGGCGGCGGCCTTGAGCCGGCTTACAGCTAAATTTTGCAACCGAAGCTTTTCTGACCTAAACGAGATAATATATATATATATAAAATGAAATTGAAATAAGTTAATTTCTTGAGCAATGTGACTTCTAAAAAATAACCAAACAATTATGTGAAATAAAAATAGGAAAAAACCCGACAATACTAAGTATTAATTATCGAGTCTAGAACACAAGCACATGTAGGAATTTAGCTAGATGATATTGATGAATATTTTGTTTTAAATAGGTTGACCATATTAAGATCTACCAGTGGACTACTACGACTGAGTCGGTATGAGCAGGTGAGTAATTCAGTCATATTGTACTGGTTGTGGTTGTAAATAGTCGAATATGTAATGCAAGATAATCCAATGGGTGTTTGTTGAAATAATGATATGATCTGATTGTATGATTGCTAAAATATCTTTATACAAGCAATAACGCAATGGTTGGTGTGTGCAGTAGTACATTGATGATTGTGTAATGTATGGTCACCCCGAATTTGATTAAGAATTATGGACTTAACCAAATAATATGGACATGATTGCACGAATTGCATTATTGCATATATGGTTGTGACAGCCTGCTACGTATTAATATTTCGGATCTCTGTTTTGCTTGGTTTCCAATGTGTGAGTCTTCCAAGGTCTCTTTGGTCTGGCGGTCCTATGAGGAACTAAAAGGCACCGAAGAACGTCGCCCTAGAATCGCTTTGAAATGATTAATACTTAGGGAGTTTCTAAGGTGATTGCAGGAGATGGTTTGTGGAAGCCACTATATTCAAAGTGATAACATTAAAACGAGAAATCATTAATTCTCCTGTGTACTTAGTCTCTCCTGGGCAGGTGAGTCATTGAGTTTTTGTTCTTCAACCTATGAAAAGAGGGCGTAAACTTTTTCCTGTTTGGATTCAGATCATCCAAACTTGTATCTGTGCATATGGTTGAGTGATTGCATTGCATATGAATGGTTAATGACTTGTGTGATGTATGGTATGTCTGATTATTCACTGAGCTGTGGTTTCGCTCATACTCCTACAGTCTTTTCAGGTTCACCTTACGTCCCTGGTCAGTTACATCCAGGAATATGGCTCCGGTAAGAGCTTTGAAGCTAGAAGTCTACAGATCTATTTTAGTTTGATGGTTATGTACTATTAGAATAGAATATTTAGTTGTATACTTCAACAGAGATATATGGTTTGTAATAGTTTGTAATGGTTATTCACTAAATCATTTCTCTCATATATTTGTTATTTCTTATCAAGCAACTTAAAAGATCCTGTTGTTTACAAAACCTGTCATTCCCTGAAGGTAATCTGGTGATAATATTCAAGTGTAACTTGTTTATTACTACTAGGGTACCCTTGGGGCGTGACAACGTGTTAGTATTTCGATTCTCTGGTAATGCTTGGTTTTTCTAAGCAAGAGGCTATTAGTTCTACGCAAGATTACCTTTGTTCCGTCGGTTCCATGGGAACTAACTGGTAATGAAGGACACCGTCCCATGGTATCGCTATGAAATGACTAACACTTAGTGGAGTTTTTAAGGCTTAAAACAAGAATTGGGTATAAAGAGATAACTACAATAAGGATCATGGCTTTCCTGTATACTTAGTCTCTCCTGGGTAGGTGGGCCATAGTATTGAGTTCCTTCAACCTCGATGAGAGGGCGTAAATCTCCATCCTGCTTTGGATTCTAGATCATCCAAGCTTATAATGTGCATATAATTGATTGTTGCATTGCATGTGATTGATAATTATACTTGTTTGTTATTGGTTGATGTGTGGTCTGGTCAAGTTATCTCAATGAGCCTGTGGTTCGCTCATCCCCTAACAGTTTTTGTGCAGGATTGATACTAACTGGGATTGAACTAAGAATGTGTGAAGAGAGCTTTTCCAATGAACTCTATTAAAGATAGAGATATAGGATATGGTAAACTTAGAATATAAACTAGATAAATTTTATAATGTTGAAATTTGTAAGTTGTAGTTTGAAACCCATTTTCACCATTTGGTAGGGGATACTGATTCTCTGTAATCTTGGTAGAAATTCGAAAATCGGAATCCATATTGAAATCTAGTAATATAATATATTATTTATATGATAAATATTGATAAAATAATAGAGTTTTGTACACTCTAACTTACAAGACGGCTCTTATGTTACGGGTGCACACGTGATATGACAGCTTTAGATTAATCCTACTAGGCCCCCATATTTGAGACATGACAATTAATGAATTAGGTTGCAATAAATTTGGATGATAAAATTCCACGTGTTAATGTGATAGGTGTTAGAGTAAAATTCAATATTGTAATAATATTATTGTTTTCAAGTAGTAAAATTAAGCCCATTCTTTTAAGCAATTTTAAACCCAAGCCCATAAACTAGGCCTTTTCTTTTCTTCTTAAAGTGTTCCAAAAGTTAAAGGCAAATTTTTATGTGATAATTATCTTGTTTAACTTTGCTAAATCACTCCCTAGGAACCAATCTATCAAACACCTCCTTTAAGTACAAAACCTCCATCATTTTGATCAAAATTTTCTTATAAAACTCATCAAGAATTCCTTCAAGCTTTCATCAATAAGTTAAAGATAATTAAGGTAATGTGTTGTTTATGTTTCTAAGCCTTTATTCACTTATTTCTTGCATAAAGATGATTTCTGTAAAAATGAGTTTTGATGTGTTGAAGACAAAATTAGTAACTAGGATGATTCTTAGACTTGGATTAATCATTAGAACTTGTAAGAGTAGATTTATGAAGTTTGTTTTGGACACTTCGATGAATAAGTGATTTGTATGATTTACATGTTGTATTAGTATTGAGAAATGAAGTTATTGAAATTGTGGATGAAAGAGTAGTTAGGTTGTTTGTATATGATTGTATAATGAGTGAATATGAACCTTTGATACTCAATACTAAGTCTATATAACTACAAAAAAAAAAGGGTATCTTGCTACGTTTTTTTAACATGGGTATGTATACATTTAACATTGCTAAATACATTCTGCTATGTGCTAATAATTGTCCCCAAAGTTATGCTTAAAAAGTAGACACAGCTCAATAACCTCAAGCACCAATTTAGATGCAACCAATCTGTAGATAATTTCCTATTATGAAACGTATCTAATAGTGTTAATTAGCTAAAACTATTGTTATTATTATATTATCCGCCAATTAAAAAGTGACCATTCTGCTAAATTAACCAATCATTTAGATACCTTGGTATCTTTAAACGTGACCATTTATCTATATTAGCTACGTTTACATATGACTACCCTATTAAATTAGCCATGTTTACATATGATTGCTCTATTAAATTCACGTTTACATATAATTACTCAATTAGATTAGCTACGTTCAAAGTTTGCATCCAATTAAATTGGAGAAAAATGTATACATATTTACTTTTGTTTAATATGTTTGGTAATAAATATATTATACTCTTGTTATTCCCTGTTTGATACATGTTTGTGCACAAGTTCTACATTATACACCTGTTATTGTACAAAATTTGACAATAATCATAAAATTTGCACACTTAAGATAAAACTGTAAATCATAATTTAGCGTTCAAATAACACAAATGACACACAGTCTTTAGATTCATGAAAAGTAATCAAAGCATTTCATGGTTTTTTATATCCTCCATTCAAATGAAAACATAAGTGTCAAAATAGTTTAAATATAATAAGTCCAAAAACTTTTCAAATTTTTGAACTAAAACATTAATTTCTAAATTTGCTCAAAAAATCCCTCTCCTTCCTAAGCTTTCATCATCATCTTCATCTTTGTCATTAGATGGTGTAGGAGAATAAACTTGTCCATTTACATATCCTATAATAAATTATTTATGATAATAAGATCCACATATATATAATGATTGGAAAAACAAAAATTAAAAAAGAAAAAAATATATCCAGATGAAAGCATAATGACAAATTCAACTTGAGCTACTAGGGTAATTTGAGCATAATCGTTGCACCATTCGAGTAAGCTCAACTAGCTGTAAAACAATAGAATGACAAAAGTTTAGCAAAAAATCCTCAATTTAAATATAAAATTTTATAAAAACCACATCAGTCATATTTTGAGGGCGACAAAATCAGTCACTTTCTTTATACATTTTTTTTCTTCCTATGTGAAATGCATTTATGTTAACCGGGAAAATGATCATTTTGCATAGAAGAGAAAAAGGTATAGAAAGAATACCATTTCATTCATAAAAATTACACAGAATAACCAATCATCTTAATCTCAACAAACAATGCCCTTCTTCAAGTCAAACACCCCATTGAGTCTTACATAGTCCAAAAATAACAAATCCTAAACTGAATACACAAAATGATTCAATCCAACTAGAAAAAAATCAAATTTCTAAAGAACAACAGTCTAGTCCTATCTTCATCGGACCGACGCAGCTATGTTCATTTAGTTCATTGTATCACTATTGCCATTCGCAAGTCATCTGCCATATATTTCTTAATCATTTCTCCTCCAAGTCTTTTTCTTATCCTCGCCTAAGGTCCATGCTCATGACAGTGAACAAAGTCAAATTTATTTGATATAGCAAAGAAAACCCAATACAACCAAAAAGCGAAAAAAAAAAAAGATCAAACAGCGTGTGATTCAAGATCACTACTTTAATATTTTTACATCCAAAGCAACCATCTTTAATAAACTACATTGGCTAGAAGTTACCTTTTCTTTTCTATCTTAAATAAATAAACCACTTTGTCATTTAGTTAATATATCCTAAGAAAGGAAAAACCAATATTCTTAAAACAGCAACCACAACAACAGGCAATAAGTTTCCATTAATAAAAAAGGGACAAAGGAAAGAAGTACTTATGGGTCTTTAATGCATGTATTAAATCTATTATTGATTTTTCATTAAGAACAATGGTGAGATTGGAAATTCTGCTATAAATAAATTTTATTGCAGCAAATTCTAAAGCAGCTAGATTATTCAGTCCACATAATCACTCATGTCTTGACACTTCACACGTTGTACAAAACCATGGAGTAATTATAATCATATATTTGAATCTTTGAAAACATGCTTATCAGCAATACAAAGACTCAAAAAGCAATATAAACTCATCTCAACATGGCTATGTTGAGCCACTATCCACTTCAACTAAATTGTTTGCTCTTACAATGTACACTTGTAATATTAGAAAGTGCAAATATACAAAAGTAAATTTGCTAATCGGTAGTAGAATTACTTTGTTTAGAAGAAGAGTAAATTCAAATGATCATGAAAACAAAGAAAATTGAGTCTTGTTTCACATAACTAAAATAAAAAAAAATCTAAAGTTGATCCATCGAGTTAAACAAGATCACCGTGAGTCATTTTCAAGGTGTTTTACTCCATTGCATGTTTGGCATGAATTTAAATCTAAAGATAACATATCAAAGCTCAAATGTAGTACTCCTTGCTCTACTTTAGTAGTTTTGCTTGTTTATATTGATTATTTATATAGATTTGAAATTTCAACATGAGCTAAGCTTAGTAATCCTGCATGCAATTAAGAAGTCAATATTTTCCAAAAGGAATTTTTCAATATATAGGTGAAAAGTCATTTGAAAATTGTACGGTTAACCAACAAACAGTCTTGTGAAAAGCGCTTGAGTACGACTGAGAGACATTAATTGCCAATATCACAATCTGATAAAACACGTCATGTACTCCCAAAGGTAGTACGAATCATTATGGCTTTAATGGATCTGATCAATTGAAAACTAAGACATCACCGACAACTAATCCATTTTCCAGCGAGAATTGCCTCCACCTAGCACTTAGTGCACTACTTTTAGCAAGAAATATGTACTATAATCATTCCCCTTTTCTTCGGGCAAGAAGATTGTTGTATCCTCCCTTGGAATATAGCATCGACAGAACTGTAAAGGCAGCTTCTACAGATGATCAATTAGAGCATGGAAGTATATGCAAATTTTGTAAATTAAGAACATGGTTAGAAGCTACGCCATTCACCATGGAGAATCCACATGAGACAATTTAAGAGCAAACTTAGAAATTCACTAGATAGATGAGACTAAAGTTCTCGGGCCCTCTGCAAGGCAGGAGATATTTGCCATTGGGAAAAGGGGGAGTTTCATGTGTCAGTTTGTGGATCGTGGTCTCACGCACTAATCCCCACAAGTGCCCGTAGTAGACCGACCGCCCTAACTAAACCAATCATCATATCGGTCCCTAAGCCCCATTGCTGGAAAGGCTCCGCTTTAAAACGGTATGTGGTTGCGGAGATTCCCTGGATTTCCTTGGTATGTCCTGGATGCCCTACCAGTGAATTTTTCATTTAAGAGTTCGTATTTTATTTGAATTTCTCTTAGATTCCACTAGATAGATACCAAGGCGCTTCTTCTTCAACTCAAACTTCAAGCTTGTTATTACCATATATGAAATGAAATTACCTAAGAATTTCCATCATGGTCTGCAAAACTAGTGAAGCAAAATCACTAAAGCTGAGACTAACCTCTTGTCATTTCAAAAACTTCAGATATAAATAGTTCCTACACCACAAAATACAGTGCCCTTATCAATCTAACATTAAAAGGAAAAGAGATAAAAGGATCTAGTAATGTTGCACAGATTAAGGAAGAACACTATACAAATGCTTCCTAATCCTCTTGCAAACAAATTCTCGGCATTAGAAAAAATTAAGCCACACAGAAAAGTGATAAAAAAAAAAAAAAAAGAACAGCAACAAGAAGTTGCAGAATCATTGAAAGAAACATGTGATTCTTGGCATGAGCATTATCTCACAACCTTCTTATTCACAACACAAACATTACCTAATAATAATTTGTAATCCAAGTCATTAAAACTGTGAATCCTAACATCATTTCATAACCTGGCCTAATAGATAGAAGAAGTAAGGACATCCCCATACCTCAAAATACCAAACAAAACATAAATCAATGGACTTTAAATCACCCCTAAAGTGCATCCACTTATGGCAAAACTAGTAAAATATGTAAATAAACAGTTTTCAAAATCCTAAATGCATTGTCGAGCCTGAATTTGAAAATCATCCGGGTCATTTCTTTTAACCATTCATATTAAACCCTAACCCGTTTAACATGAGTCCTCGACTAGGGT
The DNA here is from genome assembly GCA_024138025.1 of Combretum micranthum. Lineage (NCBI taxonomy): Eukaryota > Viridiplantae > Streptophyta > Magnoliopsida > Myrtales > Combretaceae > Combretum > Combretum micranthum. Next base: position 11,126 of record JAMXBD010005178.1, read on the forward strand.
TAAAAGAAATTTTAATTTTTGAAAACTTTTAGTCGCCACCCGATATAAATCGGGAAAAATGAAAGCCAGGATTAATGGTCGGTTAATCCTAACTTAGCCACTAGTCTGCGAAAAGTTTGATTTAAAAATCAAATTTAAAAAAAAATACCAAATATCTAAGTTCGGAGCTAACCTATTAAAACTAAGCGGTTACCACTTTAATTTAAAATTTAGAATTTATCCTTTCTTACTAAAAATTCAAACAAACATATAGAAAAATATCTACAAGTTTAATCATGCATTTTTATTTTATGTATTTTTTTTCTTAGGATTTAAATATCAACAAACATTGTATTTTTCCTTTTAAAAAAATTATAATATGTACAAAATGATTATTTCAACTATCAAAACAAATATTTTTTCTAATTTTATTGTCGCCCCGTAGGTGCCTACGTACTCGCTAATCGAGATTAGACAGAACGTAGTTCTTTATAAAGAACTTAGTTTGTAGATCAATTTTATTTTTTTTAAATATTCTCACTTAAAGTTCATTAAATTTTGAATTTTCATGAAAACTAATTTGATGATCTATGATCTAATCAATTGATTTTTATTTCATAAAAATATATTTTTCTAAGTTCAAAATCATTAATTCATGGCTAATTTAATGCTACATGAAAATCAATTTTGATTAAAAAATATTAAATATTTTCATAGTAAATTTATAAAAACATTTTTGAACAACTTTAATTATTTTCAAAGTCCATTTATGAAAATAATTTTGAAAACTTTGAGTATTATCTTCATAGAAAATTTATAAAGATAATTTTGATAAAAACTTGATTAATATCTTCATAGTAAATTTATGAAGATAAATTTTGATAAAAAATTTGATCAATAGCATGATTCTCAAAAAAAATCTAACCTTTATTATTCAACAACAATTTTGGTTTAAAAAATCTATTTATTATTTATTATTTTTCAAAATTAAATAATCATCACATATGTACAGAATATATTCAAAATATATCATAACAGAATCAAAATACAAAAAACAAAACATCACATGCATCAAATATGTATTTAAAGATCAATTTATATGCAAATATATATTCGAAAATATCCAAAAATATCAAAAATTGCTAAAACATGTAAATTTATATTAAAATATTATTCTAATTTTTCTAGATTTTTCTGAATTTTTCTGGATTTTTTACGAATTTTTATCAATTTTTCCTATTTTCCGAAATTAATATATAATAAATAAACAATTTAATATACAGACTAACCTGGACCGTCGGATGAAGCGGAGGAGATCTGGAGCGTCTGATCTATGGACTGATCCTGACCGTCTGATGGAATTGACTCGCTATCTGGACCGTGGATCTACTGATCAAATCTGAGCCGTAGGATCTGTTGATCAAATCTGGACCGTAGGATCTGTTGATCAAATCTGGACCGTAGGATCTGTTTATCAAATCTGGATCGTAGGATCTTCTGACTTTTGACCGACGACCCTTGACCGTTGACCGACCACCGTTGACTGACGACCGACCGGGTTGGATTCGGATTTCGGGTCGGATCTCGGAGCTCCGTCGGGTGAAGAAGACGATCACGGTGGTTTTTGAGCGTTCCTCGGCCGTTCCTGGTGGTTTTCAAACCCTCCAACTTTGTCGGCCCGACGTGGATTGAGGTACTGCGTCCGTTGGTGGTGGTGATGGTGGTTCACTCCCAGAACCACCAGAAGTGGCGGTTCGCGTGGTGATGCTTGGCGGTGTGAAGTAAAAAATTTCCAAAAATTTCCAGAACGTAATTTGATCAATTTGAACAAATCTAAACACACTCGATCATCAAAAACACTCTCTATATCATTCCTATACACTTTAATTTGATCAAAATCCTCCTGATCTCTTCGAATTTGCAATTTTTGCAATTCGAACACTTTTACTCCTATTTCAGATCTCAATATTGTAGTACGTTTTTGTGAAATTGAATTGTGCTTTCTGCTTGTGGGTGATCCTATTTATAGATTTCGAAACAATTTGTCATTTCGAAGCTTTGTAATGGTTCAATTTTAAATCACGAATCGTTATACTTTTTCACATAAGAACGATTCAAAATTGGGACTCGATTCGTGATTGTTGGTTCAAATTGATCACGAAATATGTGTTTACAGGTCATGACTCCTTGATTAAGTGTATTTAATTTGATCAATTGATACAATTCGGCCGATTTTGAAGTTTGAAAAATCATGTCCATTCGAATTTTTTCCCAATTTTCATGAATCAATTAATGTGTCTTTTAGGATGAAATAATACACGAATTGTGTATGGATGTGATGTATCCCATGCCTAGTTTGTGTCTGTACAATTATTTTCGAAAAAACACAAAGATTCGTTGGCCAAATGGTGTCTCAAAGTGGATGAACCGATGTGTCTTTCGGGAAAAAAATGAACAAAAGAGGCAAAATCTGCCTTGGGCTAGGATCGAACTTGGGTCCTCTTAGTCCTGTGTCCATGGTCTGAACCGCTAGGCCGTTGGCCTGTGCCTTGGTCATATAGCTAACCCACTAATACTTAAACTAATAAAATATAATATTAACTCAATAATTATTATTTTAATTTTTCTTACATATATTTTATTTACATTACTATTATTCATTTAATTATTTTATTATACATATTTTATTTCTCTATTTTTTTATTTTCTTATACTATTTATTTTTTATTATTATTTTTAATGGACTCAACATGATATTGATTTATTCTAAACTTAAACCTACTTTTTTAATTGGGCTAAAATTGGGTGTCTACATGCATGAATTAGACATTCAAATAAACACACAATTTATGCATGCATATAGACTATTTCAATAAGTTTACAAATTTATCATTGATCACACACTAAACGAAGCATCTGATTGAGCTTGAGTTGCTACACACTAGGCCAATATATTGGGTGACTATAAGGAGTATAAACACTTAGGAGCCTATAAAAGCAAGATGCTTTTTCACTGTATGAAACCACAAAGCACTCTAATCGAAACAGGTACATAGGAAATGAGAGCAAATGCATACTTTCAAAAATGAGCTAAGAAATGAGTATTTCAAACACTGCCAATCATATTCTAGTACATGCATGTTCAAGTGTTTGCCATCACTGGCAAGAAAATCATTTCAATGGAAGATGACAAACCTAGTGTGACTTGAAGATAAGGTTGTACTCAAAGAGAAGAAAGTGCTTAGTTGAATCGGTGGGAGTACTGCTGCTTTTGTGTGATTAGTATGGTAATTTTTATCCCCTGCATCAGTTTTTTTTTTTTTTTTTTCGAAACTCTCTCAAGCAGTTAAATTCTAGGACTACAGTTGTTAGATCCTAACTATCAATTTCCTAGTTTGTTGATACTCAAGACCGACGTAACAAAGTTAAATACTGTTCTGCTGTACTTAAGTTGAGTGCTGTTCTACAGCTAGGTTGGGGCACTCTTGTCCATGAAGCTTGGTTATAGCTGCTTATCTTCATAAGGAATTGCATAGCAAGGACCAAATAAAAATGCACTAAACCATTTCCTCATTACATACAACAATTTGATAACAAGTGATAACAGAGGTAGCAATTGCAAGATAGATTATATAGCTTGAACACACTTAAAACAATAAATTGAAGAACAATGGGTAACCAATCTCAATAAAAAATAGCCATCAAATCTAGCAACCTAGCAATCTACATTCCAATTATAGTACTTACTCACAATTTTAAGCCATTGAATCAATTGTGCTCGAAACTAAGAAAAAGATCTAAAATAAGGTGTTAATGGTAGATATGTTATGACAATCCAAATGAAACACATGAATAAGCATACTTCAAGACTCATTATCTTTTGGTCTTGATGAGATAAAAGATTTCGTTTAATCTTGTTAAGGGTTATGCTTTATTATTTCTTGATCTGTTTTAATCGTTGCCACACTTATTGTAAACGTTGGCAAAGAATTTTCTCACACTTACATGATGTCGGATTCAAAGAAAATGGACACTCCATTTGTGAATCTATTCTAGTACCAGGCTTGGTTAGTTTACTGTAATAGTAGGTTTTAAACAATGAGAAGGATATACAATAAATATTCTTCATTTCATTTGCATGAAGTCAGATTCAAAGAAAATGATTCGTGATGTTCTCGCTTCATCTAAATTCAACAATGGTGGTTTGGTACTTATAATTCAACCTCATGAAAATCTAAGTAAGTATCTAAAAATCCATCCTATACTGTAAGAAAAGATCCAGCTAGGCAATGTTAAATAATTATTGGCTGGTATAAAGCTCAACAATATCATCAACAACACTTTAATATTGGACTTCCACAGAACAAGGAATTTTGAAACTATAAAAGAAGTTTCAAAACAAATGCTCAAGCAGGGTCTTGTACCTACTGTTATTACATATGGTGCACTGATTGTCGCAAATTACTTGAGTAGAAAGGTGGACAAAGCTGTGAAAATTTTTAAAAGCATGTGTTTGTCATCAAAGATCCTTCCCAATATAGTCATTTTTTAGAACTCAACTCCACATGAATATGATGATTAAAAGTTCCCAAGTACAAATATATAATGTTAAAATCCCTTTGCATTTTTTTTTCTTTTCATATTTGTTAGCTTCATTTTGACCTCTCTCATCTCTTGCAACCATCGTCTACAACCATGACTTTAATCGGTACCGTACTGTAACATCTAAACACTGTAAACATAAATTTATGACTAGAAAACAATGACTGAAAAATATTTTACAAAAACAGAGACACCAATTTCTTCTCCATGCCTATGATTAGACAAAACACACATTTCTTCCCCATGTTCAAATACCCCACTTTGCAAAACTTATTGTTGCTTCAAAATTATCTTCTACTTATCTAAATCAGATCTAATTAAGTAATCAAACATTTTTCAAATTTTACCTTCAACAAGAATGTATTGCATTTCTAATAAAAAAATAGGGATCATGAAACTTACAACATAGATAATTAATAAGTGATGTTGTATTAGGTATTATTTGCAAGTCCTTTAACCTCACCTTACCCTAAGACAGTGGAACAATCTGTAGAAAAAAGAGTGGCAACATTTACTGATACAAGCTAATAGAAGATAACAAATACTAGCAAAATATCAATTACCAGAAATGTATCTTAGGCTGAGCCATTGAAAAATCCTTCATGCTTTATCTTAAAAGAAAAACAATTGGATGTGGTGTGTTGAGAAACAGTGAAAACAGAGAATATCTTGCATGATTCATATGGTAATAGTGTAATGTGAAAGGTGGACTGGCTACAAAGTTGGGACATCTCATAGAGACCTATTGAAGAATAGAGGTGAATGCATAATAAGCATATCCAAATAGAGCATTGATAAATAGGCCTTTTCAAGGACATTTCTTTCTACTAGCCATCTATTCAAGAAATTCCAAATAATTTATTTTATTCTTAATAGGTCTATAATGGAGATCAAATGATGAAGCTAAGATACAAAGAGCAAAATGATTTAGCCAATGACATAAGACCTCCTAGGTTGAATGAGCTTCCATTATGCAAGTACGTGATATAGCCAGGGATGCCACCCACAAGACACTACTACTCACTTGGAAATAGACGGCCGACAAGTATACACCACCAAAAAATTCCATAACTAATCACTAAATTAAAAAAATCTATAATCATGGAATGGTTACCCCACTAGAATTTTGACAACCAAACGATGTTATGGAGTATGGACATTTGATCAATGTTACTATTTGGAAATGGGGAAATTGGCAGGACAATGTTGTAGGCACTATAAACTCAAATACTCCATTTTGAAAAATTTATCCTTGCTTCAAAATTATCTTCTACTCATCTAAATCACATCTAATTAAGATCAAACATTCTGCAAATTTTACCATCAACAGGAATGTATTACATTGCTAATAAAAAATAGGGATCAAGAAACGTACAATACAAACCCTAAAACTTGAAATTTTCAAAAGTCCTCCGGGGCCTATGTTGTTTTTATTCTAACCCCACCCCCCCACCCACACACACCCCCCCCCCCCCCAAAAAAAAAAAAAAAAGAAACAAACGAAAAAAAATCATTTAATGAGACACTTTTATAAATTTAAACAAACATTAACAAAAACATTTACAAGGTACCAACTGCGTGGAAAAAGGAAGCTAGTTCTTCGTGCAAAGGTGAAGGCTTACGATCAGTTGGAGGTGGAGGTTCCGATAATTGAGGTATCGTGCAAGTTGAGTACTGAAGTGAGGTAGGTACTGTGAGGGTGGAAACTGAAGGGTCACAACTTTATTGTGTGGATACCCTTTTTTTTTTTTTAAATAATGTTGAAATGGCGGGATGTTTAAGAATGAATTTTTTATTTTATTTTATTTTATTTTATTTGTTTAAGGAGGGATGTATTATTAAATGAAAGATTAGTAACGTGTTTATTTTGTAATAGAGTTGTAAATTAAAATGATTTTTATTGTAAGGAAAAAGTTTTTATAAATGTGAATAATAGTATGTATTAATTGATGACTAAGTTATAAAAGATAGACAATGTTTGTAATAATTGTAAACGTCGCCAACATCAAAATTATTGTAGTATGTTGAATTGGAAGTATTTGAGTTAGTTTAAGAAGGACAAGTTCACAGTCTTTAAACAAGGGAAAGACTAGAAAATTAATGCAAGGCTTGAATCATGGGCATAATTATGGGTGTAGTAACCTTGAGTTGTTTTATAAGTTTTTTAGTCCCCTTATCATGGGTGTGATTCTTCTCGTGACAGTCTCTATTTTGTGAATTTTGGGGTGATCACGAGTGTGATCATGCTTGTGATAGTGACTAAGAAAAAATTTTGAAAATAATATAAGGCTCAATTTTTTTGTCGTGATCCTATCACGATCGTAATTGAGGACATGATCTTCTCTAATCTTGATGTTTCCCTTGATCATTGGTGTGACACGGCCCTTAGTAGGCTTAGGTTGGAAAATTTTAGGTAACCACAGGCATGATTCAATCTCAGACAACTTTTCTTTTGATAACTTATACAATCACGTGCATGATTATACCTATGATTTGGAATAACGATCATGATCGTTCTGATCCCTTGTTTCGTCGGTTTGCCTCGTTTAAAAAAAACATAAAAATAATGGAATAAGTTATATCTATATATGTGTAAATCATCAATTACATATTGATATGAGATATCAATTAAGTTTGATAAGGTGATTGAGGATTTAACACTCGAATGGTTTGATGATGTCTTATATGAAATGATTTTTTTTTTTTAACAAAATCCTTTACCTAGTTGAGTTTATTTACTGGTCCATTACCAGATATACCAGTTCCTTCAAGTATGTAGTAACTTGATTATTGATTGATAGGACAGGCATTTTCTAAATTGACTATAAACAAAGATAGCCTAAAATGCTTGAATTATTTGTGAGTGTGCCGTTTAATCTGGTCCAAGGAGCGGCAACCCTAGTTGGCGATGCCAACATGGTAGTTAGGTACTTATGCCACCCCTTTGTTAAGATGCAATGACAATCTATAAGTAGCTTAGCGGGTAGTTGATAGGGATAACAGTATTGGTATAATGTTTACTTATTCTTAAGAAGAAGTAATATGATTTAGTTCACCTTTATGTGGACAGGTCGAATTAAGTGATATTATGGATTAAGTTAAGTAAATATGAGAAACGACTATGAATTCTAGATGAAACTATTATCTTTATAAATATTCTTATAGGTGATATAAGTGTTTGGGCTGCTTATATCAACCCCCTAAGCAGCTGCTGTTATTTAAGCCCTTAATTTCCCAACGATTTGTTATCGGAGTTTGAATACTCCAATGTTGATTTTCACATATAATTATTGAGATATAATCTAATGGTTGTTGCATTGTATTAGACTAAGACTGTATGCCACTTTGTATTTGTTTCTGTTACTGTGTAGTGGCCTCTAGCTCACGTTTTTCTATTATAGGTGTTGATGAAGATGGTTATTGTGAGAAAATGGCTTGTTGGCTTTATTTATAACTTTTATTCCATATAGGATATTTATCTTTCAAATATTATGTTTTTAGTGGAGTGTGACTTATTATGAGCTTAAATGTGTTAAACGAGTGTTTTGGAAATGAGACCACATGTGCGTGTGCCACACGCCCTGCCCGCTAGTTCTCAATTATAAATATTTTTTTTTATTTCTGTTGATTTAAAAATTTAAACTCTCAAAATCCTTAACAGAAACATTTCAAATTCCATAACTGAAATTTTATTTTTTAGAAATCGACGTTTTCCTTTAATGTTCTAACTGAAAGAAATATAAAATTTAATGATTAGAAATTGTTGCTTGGTTACTTTAATTTGAAAAATTTTAATTTATTTTGGAGGCTAAAGGAAAAAGTTTAACTTTTGCAGAAAACCAAGATCCACGCTTCAAAGGAAAAAAAAATTCATTATTTTGTGTTTTTTGAGAGCTTTTTCTAGGTAATTGAAAACTTATTGTTCTAGACCTCTACTATAAACCCTTGAAATTCTGGTTAATTTTAAGCTTAATCTTAGAATTAAAAGTCAACCGGAAACCCTAAAAGTCAATAAAAGATTAGTACAAACCCTAAAATTCAGATTCGGCATTCCCGTATTCTTTAGCTGTAGAAAACGAAGTTGAAATAATAAGTGATAATAGTTTGTAATAATATAAGAAAACGTAAAATTACCAGATTCGAGAATTTCAAGTATGTTGGACCCAAATGGGATTAGTTCTCGAAAAGCGTGTCCTAAGCACGGAATAGTAAAAATATCCCGATAACACCATTAGGACTGATTTAATACAAGGATTTCAAAAATGTTAGTTTTGTAATTTTTCGATAACTAAAAATAACAAATATCGCAATTATACACGTATTTTCTTACTATCGTATATTACTAGTCACATTTACTTTACATTGCACTGTTCATTACTATTCTATACTATTCATTTATCTCTACTTTTTCTAACATATACTTTTATAATCTATACACCTATTATCTTTACTTTTTATCTTTTTCATAACTTTATATCACATCTACCTTGCATATTATTTCTTTTAATACACAAAATTACAAAAAATAAATCTCCCTCCTCTCTTCTTTATGTGGCCGGTGCCCCCACCTTACTCCCTCTCTCTTTTTTTTTATTTTTCTTTATTTAAATCACTCAAAATTCACTCCTCATTTTTCTATAAATACCTACCCACCCCACCCCCCCCCCCCCCCCCCCCCCCCACCCCCCCCCCCCCCCCCCCCCCCCCCTCTCTCTCTCTTTCACTTCATTTACACATTTACTACCGACAAATTCATACCAAAACTCTCCAAAATTTTCATCTCAAGACTCTCTCCAAATACTCTCAAATCCCCTTCACATACTCACATATTACTCCAAATTCCTCTTTAGGTAAAATCTTCTTTCCATATTTTTTTTTTACCATGTCGTGTAAGTTTACATGACCATGGTGTGAGTTTCCTAAACTTATTGCTATGGAATCTACACTATGTTCATGTATTGTTCTTGTTCTTGTTCATGAAAATCTATTTTTATGTTGTTATTATGTTTTGCACATATTATTGATGATATTATGCTAACTTCTTATATATATTTAACTAAATATAATTATGCACTTATATATAATCTTTAGAGCATATAAGCTCATTTGTTATTTATTTACTTCCAAGTTATGCAATTTATTTATTTATTTCATGTTGTTTTAAGACTAGTCTCTAGTCTTAGACTTATCCTCATAAAGTCAAAAACCTTTTCTTTTTTTTCTTTATTCTTTTTGGGACTAGTCTATTTCTTAGTCCGAGATACCTTAATGAAGCTAATGTTCCAATACTTGATATTTCTATTAACTTGCTTATTATATTACTTATTGTGTCTTTCTTATGTTTTCATGATTTCATATTCATGATCATGCATGAATATATTGATTTTTGTCTTAACAAGATAAAGAAGGAAAGGTTTTCTTAAATAAAAAGATAGAAGTTCTTTTCCAAAAAAATTTGTCATGAAAGAAATGATATTTATAAAGACTTAGGAATCTATCTTAGCAAATTTTTTCCAAAAATTAGAGGAGTTCATCATAAGTTTTTTTTTTTTTTTTTGGTAACCAAAGAACATAGAAATTTTTAGATAATGCATACATACACTTTACAAACCATAAAATGGAAACTTTTTCTTTAAAAATTAAAATTTCAAATTCTTGTTTAACAAAAAGTTTTACTAAACTTCATTAAGAAAGTTTCACCAATACTCAAGAATGTGGATGAATAGACTAGTTGACAAAACACCAAGAAAGTTTCTTTCATGAGGATAAAATGATCTTAAGGAATAAAGTTATCAACCAACTTAGGAAATCATTTTAAATAAATGAAATAAACTTTAGAAAAGGTTAAGAAAGTGTAAGTTTGATAGATTTAACTACTCTCAAATAGTATTAGAAACTACCCTCTTAAATCTCTAGAAATTAGCTATAGAACTTAAAAAAACAAAAATCATTCTTTTGACATTTTAAAATACTAAGGAAATGGAATTAAAAAGGAGAAAATCACACTTAAAATAACTTAAGAAATTTTCAAAAAGCTAAGTGGATATTTTCAAAAGTTTTGTTTATCCAAATTTCTAGAACATTGTTTACAAAAAAAAAATCATGGTGGAGACAATTTCATTAAATTCATGCGTGTGTTATGAGTCAATATTATATATACATTTTAAAGGTTTTTTCCAACATATAATATATATATTTTGGTACAAGTATTTTTAGATAAAGAAAAGTTTATAAAATTAAATTTTGCAAACAAGAATTTTCATGGTGAATCTGTACCCTATGATTTTGGGACCCAAATGACTTTTTATGATAAGAATAACCTTAGAAATGGATAGATCTTTTCGAGTAGGTAGAAAATGCTATATTATATGTGAAATTCCGAGTTAAAATGAGCAAGTTATGGCTATTTTAAGTTGGAGTTTCCACCTATACGAATTTTACCGCAACTAGAAAATAGAGTTAGAAGTTTTGACTAGAAATTCCATGGAATACTCATTTTGGGTATTTCCTTTATTTAGGAACCAAGGAGGAGGACGTATACTACCCCGAGGACTACTTCGACTGAGGAAGTATCGTTATGTTAGAGTGAGTCTACTTCCCTTATTTTTCATGCTTATTTTGTGCTTGTAAATTTAGTTGCACTAGACTTAAGGAAAGATAAAATTGAAGATGCATGTATTAATAACATGTTGAAAAAACATTAAGTATATTAAGGAACGAAATGCTCATGATAAATTGTATGTTATTAGCACGTTGAAGTGTTTGAAATTAGTTAATCACTTGCAAGAAACTGAAATATAATGGCAAGGCTCTAAATAAAAGTTGATACATGCACTTCATATGTTGAGTCACATTGCATTCGCTATTATACAATTGGTGGGACAAGTGTATGATAGTGGTGGTAGGCATAATTGGTATATTATATATGTGGCGGGTAGGAGCTGGTAAAAACTACACAAATTGATGGCTAGTAGGAACCGGTAACAACTACTTGTTTTTTATGACGGATAAGAGTTGGTAAAATCTATAAAAATGTTTTTTTTTAAAGAAGTAATGGCTGTAATGGGCCGAAATACCTAACCCCAAATGAAGGGTGTAATTCATTCAACATATGATTCTCGGAAAATCATATGTCTTATATGCTCACATGCTTGTTGCATCCCATTTGCTTGTTTAATAAACTTGATTGTTATTTTGTTACAAGTATGATTACTGGGATTATACTCACTAAGCTCATAAGCTTACGCTCCTATAGATATTTGTATTCATAGAAACACCTGTTTTTGTATCGGAGGTCTCCTCTTATCCGCGTAAGTTTTCTTTTGGGAGCTTTTGAAGGAAATCTACTTGAAGGGTTAGACTAGAATTCCTTTAAAATCTTTTGATATAGTATTTAAATTATTGTAAAGACTATTAGTTATTTCGATCCTTGGAGTTTAGCGGGGGTATTTCCCTAAGAATCATATAATAGACCTTTAAGTTATTATTATGAGCTATTTTATTTCTAGATGTGTATATTCTTATTACTTTAGACCACACTTCCAAAAGCGTCTCCTATTACCGTGTTAGACGCCTCACAGTAATACCAAGACTTTCGCATGACTAAGGTAGTCATTCTTAAGTTTGATATTATATGTGGCGGATTGTCATGTTTAGGTATCCTTTGGGGTGACATCTACCATGAGTGCATGTGCTAGTGGTACACTGTGTTAACCTTATGTAGTGGGTGACATTCTTCGATTTGCACCACAATCATGTCAGAAATCGCTTTTAGGGTAGTGACTCGTCCATGCGATAGTTGAAATAGCTATGATTTCTTATTTATACTCCAATGTGTTATTGAAATGAGATATATATATATATATACATATATGTGCATGGATAATATAATTAGAATATGTGTTACTTATATATTACTTTGTATGTGTGTAGTATAATGAAATTAATATTATTGTATTATATGTATTAATGTGTGTATAGTGTAATGAATAAGTGTGTCTTTTGTAAATTAATATGTATGTGTAATGTTTAGAATTTAATAAAATGACATTGAATTGTTTAAGAATAATGGCATAATTTTTACAAAATTAAAATCTACTTTTTAAGCTTAAATCAAACTCAAATGCATTCAAATTAAACCAAATTAACCTTAGGTCAAATATATCCCTAAAGTCAAACTTTGGATTAGTATTGACTTCATTTTGGATAATTTTGGACCCTTTTGGTAGTCGTTAATCCCTTCATACGAATTTTTCTTTCTTTTCTTTTCTTTCTTTCTTCTTCATCTCAAAACCCTAAGCCCTAAGCCAAATCAATTACAAGCTTTTGGATTCAAATATCACTCCAGCAAGGCTTAATCATGTAA
>JAMXBD010005179.1:0-24050 GCA_024138025.1 Combretum micranthum
TTGATCATTGGGATTAAATGTGGAAAACACACAAATAGCTTGCCATTGCAAGATTTGGTATAAATGAAGCTTGAAATCATCATACCATAGAGATTTGAGGTAGAAATGAAGAGAAAATGATTGTGTGTGAGAGTGAGGGTGGGTCACGGCACACTAGAGGAGAAAAGAGAGGTTTTCTTCTTCTTGAAAAAAATTGAACAAGTGAAAATGAGGAGAGAGAGAGAATATGAGTTTATATAATTACATGCATTAGGGTTTAATTGAATAAAAATGAGTAAAATAAAACAAAATGAGGGAAAAAAGGGGAGGGCGCCGGCCATGGGGGAAAGTGTGTGTGTGAGAGTTGAAATTATAATTTGTAATTTATGTAATTAAAATGTAATAAATGTAATAATATATTTAGGAAACAAAATTTCTTGGAAAAAAAATTGTAATCAGTAGCTGTAAGGATGTAAAAATAGGGTATGGGTAGTGTGTAGTGTAGGTTTACTTGTGAATAGTAGATAAGACATCTACTTACCGTTGTAACGAAAACACGGGAAAAGCTATAAACTATAATTTTTATAACCCGGAAAATTAAAAAATTGATATTTTTGAAATCCTTATAAAATTACGGTTCTAAAGAATATTCCGGAACATTTTTCTGATTTCGTGGTCCCGGGGCACGCTTTTCCGTAATTGAGCTCGGGAAGGCTCGAATTGAAAAATTCCGAATTTAAAACTTTCAAAGGTCTAAAATATACTAGAACAATAATTCAATTCATTTACTTTATAAAACTTCTTTTATTATGAAACCGAAGGAAAGTCGGATTTAGGGTTCCTAAGCTTCTCTCACTAGACTTAAACTAGACCGGATTAGGGTTTCGCTTTTCAACTCCCGGGGTTTTCTAACTATTGAGAATACCGAGGTTTACAACCTCCCCACCTTAAACAGAGTTTTGTCCTCAAAACTGAACTGACGTACCTTGTCCTTCAAATAGCTCGGGGTACTTCCTTCGGATTTCCTCCTCAACTTCCCAAGTCGCTTCCTCAAAAGCATGATTTCTCCATAATACTTTAACATAATGGATATCCTTGTTCCGTAGCCTTTGAGTTTTCTTATCCAATATCTCTACGGGATTCTTCATATGTCAGGTTTTCTTTCAACTGAATCGGTTCCAATTCCAGAATCTTTCTGGTCGGCCACATACTTTCTCAATACTGACACATGGAATACGTTGTGGATCCCGGATAAATTTGGTGGCAAGGCTAGCCGATATGCCAGATCTCCGACTCTTTCCAAGATTTCAAAAGGTCCATGTATCTCGGGCTTAACTTCCCCTATGTACGCATTCTTTTAATACTTTTAATCGAGCTTATCTTTAGGTAAACATGATCACCCACCTTGAATTCGAGTTCTCTTCTTTTTAGGTATGCCCAGCTCCTTTGCCTGTCCTGAGCCTCTTTTATTTTTCGCTGGATTACCCTCACTTTATCGGCGGCTTCTTGTACCAATTCCGGCCCAATAGCTATCTTTTCCACTTCATCCCAAAACAGAGGGGATCTACAGCGTCGTCCATACAAAGCTTCATAAGGTGGCATCTGAATAGTTGAGTGATAGCTGTTATTGTAACAAACTCGATTAGGTGCACATGACTATCCCAACTCCCTTTGAGTCCAAGGCACACACTCTCAACATGTCTTCCAGGGTTTGGATCGTCCGCTCAAACGTCCATCGGTCTGAGGGTGATATGTCGTACTAAAATGCAACTTAGTGCCCAAACTCTTTTGCAGGCTTGTCCAAAACTTGGACACAATTTTGGGTCTCATCTGAAATAACCCTACAGGTATGCCATGTAACTGTATGATTTCCCTGATGTAGATCTTGGCTAACCTTTCCATCAAATAGGTCATATTTATGGGTAAGAAGTGCGCCGACTTGGTTAATCGATCCACTATTACCCATACCGCATCACAACCAGAAGGAGTCTTGGGAAAACCACACACAAAATCCATAGATATCTGATCCCACTTCCACTCGGGAATGGGTAAAGGCTTCAGCAATCCACCCGGTCTTTGGTGCTCTAGCTTCACCTGTTGGCAAACTAGACATTTCATTACCTAATATGCCACATCTCGCTTCATGCCATTCCACCAATAGCGGCTCTTCAAATCTTGGTACATCTTGGTACCTCCTTGATGCATGGTATAACCGGAGTTATGAGCTTCACTCAATATTTCCTTCCTCAACTCTTCGTCCTCCAGTACACATAACATTCCCTTCATTCTGATCACATCCTCATCATCTATTGCAAAATCGAGGTACTTTCCTACTTGGTTTCCCTTTTAATCTTTTGTATCGCTTCGTTATACCTTTGGGCTTCTTTGATCCTTTCTATTAGGGTCGGTTCTAGTGCCAGGTTGGCTATCTCGAGCTCCGCACTTTGGTCTATGAACTCGATCTTTAACTTTCAAAATCCTTAATCAGATCCTTTTGACTGTGATCAAGCAGCACTTCCCCATGATTTTCCGACTAAGGCATCTGCGACTGCATTAACCTTCCCTGGATAGAATTATTCCCAGATCATAATCTTTTATCATTCTAGCCATCTCCTTGTCTCATATTTAGTTCCTTTTGTGTGAACAGATATTTAAGACTTTTATGATCCGTGTATCTCACACCTCTGTCCGTATAAATAGTATCTCCACAGTTTCAAGGCGAAGACAACTGCAGCCAATTCCAGATCATGTGTAGGGTAGTTTTGCTCGTGGGTCTCAATTGTCGAGAAGCATCAATAACTTTCCCTTCCTGCATTAATACACATCCAAGTCCATCCTTGAGGCGTCACTATGCACCGTATAGGACTTTTTGGTCCGATAACACTAAGATCGTGTCGAACCAGTCGTCGTTTCGATTCCTGGAAGCTCTTTCCCTCTTATCTGTCCAAAAAAATTTCTCATTCTTTTGGGTCAATTGAGTCTGGCTTGGCTATCTTTGAGAAATCCTTCATAAACTTGCGATAGTAGCCAGCCAATCCCAAGAAACTTCTTACTTCAATAACCGTTTGTGGCAGTTTCTATTCTACTACCGCCTTGATCTTTTCGGGTCAACTGATGTCCCATCACCAGTTACTACATGTCCAAGAAAAGATATTCTGTCCAACCAAAAATCACATTTACAATTTGGCGTATAACTTGTTGTCCCTTAAGGTTTGCAACGCCAAACAAAATGTTCTTCGTGTTGTCCTTGGTCTTCGAATATATTAGAATGTCGTTATGAAGACTATCACACATTTATCCAAAAGTGGCTTATAAACTCTGTTCATAAGGTCCATAAATGCAGCTGGTGCATTAGTCAGCCGAACGACATCACCAGAAACTCGTAGTGTCCATAACGTACGAAAAGCCGTCTTTGGTACATCCTCAGCTTTATCCTCAACTGATGGTATCCCGAACCAAATCAATGCGTGAAAATACACAAGCCCCTTGCAGTTGATCGAACAAATCGTCAATTCTTGGCAAAGGGTACCGATTCTTGATAGTTACCTTATTCAACTCATGATAATCGATACACAGTCTCATTGATCCATCATTCTTCTTTACAAACAAAATAGGTACGTCCCATGGCGACACACTTGGTCTTATGAATTTTTGATCCAAAAGTTCTTACAATTGTGTCTTTAACTTCTTCAACTCAGCCGGAGCCATCCGGTATGGTGCTTTGGATATCGGTTCGTTGTTTGGAGCTAAAACAATCTCAAAATCAATTTCTCTTTTAGGTGGTAATCTCGTAAAATTTCTAGAAACACATCCAAATATTCATTTACCACCGGTAGATCTTTTTCCTCCGAGTTTCTTCTTCGTCCAACACACCCAATAGGTATCATTTCTTCATCCTCCATCATCAATTCGAACGAGTTTAACCTAAACCTTCTCGACTAGGGTCTCTCCCACAAATTTACTTTTTCCCCCAATTGATCATAAAACACACTGTCCTCTTTTGGCAATCCACTATTGCTTTTACCTTACTTAGCCAACTCATTCCGAGGATAACTTTGTATTTATTCATCTCCAACATTATATATCACTTTTGGAGTGGTATGAACTTCCAATGGACAATCCTTTATCAATTCTCGGGTTGACACAACGCTCTCGGTAGGTGTCTTAATCCTCAAGCTAACAGTAGTTGTGACTATAGGCAATCCAAGTTGGTTAGCCAAACTAGTGGTGATGAATGAATGAGTTGCTCCCGTGTCAAATAAAACATAAGCCTCCACATATTCACCCGTATGTGTCCTGAGGTCAACAAACATCCATCACTTATCAACCCTAAAACACTCTCAAAGCTACCTACCTAAGGTTCTTACTCCTAGCTTTCCCATAACATATTTAATTTCATCCAGACAACAATTCAAATTAATAAATCGAAATTTAACTTGAGAGGGTTTCTATTACTAACCTGTCACCGGGCCACCATCCGCGTCGTTGCTTTGATCCAAGGCTGCCAATTCCACTTCCTCATCCTCATCTTCCTCTACCATCCATTAGCCTTCGAAGTTATATAGCCTCATCCCATGCATTGCCGACGCTGCACGGCTCCCACTTCTATTTCCGAACCTCATGGGGTTGGCATTGCTCGAAGTCCCAAAGGGTCGAGCGGCTACACTTTTCCGTTGGGAACATTCAGAGGCCAAGTGCCCCTTTTCCTTGCAAATAAAGCAAGTCACGGCCATCTTTTTCGGGCACGTATAAACCATGTGACCAGCATCTCCACAGAAATAACATTTGTTCTTCAACAGCATTGCCTAGGAGCATGCGTCCCCTTACATTTCTAGCATGTGACATTGGTCTTGAATCTGGGTCGGCTTACCACTAGATTCATCCTTAAACCCTTGGTACGGTCTGTATCTCTTTCTTTGAATCTGAACTCGAGGCGTCAAACGGCCTTTTTCCAAATACCCTCTTTCAGGTTCTTGGTATTTCCTTTTTCTGCCCCTTCAATCACTCGGGCCTTCTCTACCATCTCAGGGTATGTTCTACTCCAAACTCTTCCAATTTGATCCGCAACTCCTCATCTAGGCCACCCAAAAATACTTGCTTCTTCAACTCCTCACTATCCTTGAAAGACCCAGGTGCATATTGCAGCAAGTGGACGAACTCAATCTCATAATGTTCCACAGTTCTCCCCTTTTGTTTAACGTGGAGAAAGTCAGCACTATACTTTACCCTCAAGGTGGAGGGGAAGTAGTTATTCAAAAATTCCCGACGAAAAGTTTCCCATGTGATCGGGGAAGTCAAGCTTCTTCTCTTAGAATCCCGCCAGTCCCTCGCGTTATATCTCAGCATATATGTTCCATATTCCAATTGCAGATAAGGTGGAATTTCATATGCAGCAAAAGATCACTTAACTTGAGCTAACCAGTCCTCGGCTTCATTTGGTTTACCAAACGCTCAATCAAAATACTGATTACTCTTAATGAAGTCCGGTAAGGAGCTTGAGGTCTTCTGTATGGTGGGGGTGGTGGCAAGGGTACATTATAGGAATGCTCCCCTGAGCTGGTGCCTCAGCAGTCACTTCCCGTGATTTGCAGGTGGTGGGTGTGGGGTTGAATCTCGGACACTTTGCCCTGGTGCAAGTTCTGAACCGGGTTTTGGTTCTGGATGAATGTATTCAGAAGATTGGCTAATTGTCCAATCGCATTCAATACATCCCCCTGTGATTCTGAGGCGCAACTCCTTGGGATTAAGTTGAGGTATGCCGTTGGTCACTTCGTTCGGAGAGATTCCTGCTCCCGATTCCTAATCCGTCGGTTTCGTCTGTTTACACATTGTTTATTAGACTTTTAGTATTTTTAGAACGTTTTAAATTTTCGGGGAAAATAATTTGTCAACTAGTTTCATAACTTTGCGAGAATCCGGAATTCAAATGTCAAAGGAATTGAAATTCACAATTTTTGTTTTTATAATCACAAGGAAAAGTCAAAGAATCCATACATAAGGAAATGAGTTGCATTCTCAATTTAATGACATGAATGAATGGATGCTCATGCAATTTATATGTAGCTAATGTTCTGTATGTCTAATGTCTAGCATGCATGCTTCCCACAATCTCTTTCCTTTGAAATAAACATGATCCTTCATTACTTTAGCGAGCCATACAAAATATTACATCAAGATTTCTGTCCACAAAATCTGGCTAACTATACTCTAGTATCGATTCTAAACCTTCTCGCCTATTTCCGAAAACAAAGCAAAATACAAGGAAAAGAAAGAACAAAATATTAGACTATCTAGAAATCCTAAGGCAAATTAGCATCCCGCATTGCCTACTACAAACTAAGAAAAATAAAGACTTCACTTGGACTTCATGGGTTAGCTATCATCTCAGCCTTTACTCATCACTAGTGTCATCGGAGGTTGAACTAGGAGGTCGTCTCCTACTAGAAGAACCACCATCATCCTGTCGAACGAACAAACTAAGGTATTCCCTTGTAGTCATCCTCCGCTTCCTAGCAGGTCGGACTAAAGGCTCTTGGTCTTCGTTTTCTTCCTCTTCCTCTGTTCCTTGCCCTTCCCTCAGGCTCACTTCATTCTCATCACCTCTTACCTCAGGTTCACTCACTTGAGCCTCCACTACTTCGGTTTCTCTCACAGGCTCTCCACCCACATCTTCCACCTCCATAGGCTCGGGGGCCATAGGTTCTGCTACTACTAGATCAAGCACAGTTGGATTTTCTCCCTCAATATACACATCCCTCCATATCATTGGATCTAACTCAGGTTCTACCCTTCCACTATCTGGTATCTCCAACTCCCGATTAAAATCCCACACGATTTGGTTGGGTTCCGGATTCACTTCCACTTCTGGCTCAATGGGTAGGGTAGGGGTTCTAGGAACTACATTTTCCTCCCAATTAGGATCCTCCTTGGGATCCTCTTCTTCTTCTTCCTCCTCTTGATCATTCTCTCCAATCACAAGTGCACCATTCAATTGCATACCTATGTCATTGGCTAGAGGTAGGGCTATCACACGTGGTGGAAGAATGTCTAAGTAAACTGCATGCTAAGTAATATGGTTCCATGCATCTGCTATGTTCCAGTCATGGTGGTCATACAAATTGTCATGGGCATACACATATAAGGGTCCTATAGGGATCCACACCCTAAAGTCTGGAGGGGTCCGGTTTCCCCCATTCTTCAAGATAAAGGTAGCTTCCCTAGTCATGGGCTCACGCCCATACTCTACCATGATTCTTTGTAGGGTATAAATCGTCTCCAACTTAGTCCAACTCCTTCTCCCCATAGGATCATATCTCAATTGGCCGACCACAGCGGCCCATCTAGTGTATCTCAATCCTTCTTTCCACAATGTGAACATTTCCCCTATAGTCCGAGGGTGCCTGGCTAAAGCGAAGTCCTCGCACAATTCTCTCAATCTCAACTTATACTCCACCATGGTCTCATCATTCCTCTTGGTGAAGTGTCTAGCCCATTCCCTAGTCTCACCTAAGGAAACCTACAACAACAGAAGACTCCTAATTAACTTAGCAAGGAAAAAAAATTTCAACTCCAATTGAACCTATTAATTAGATTTCTAAGTTCGGTTCCTTTTAATTCTATTGTCTTGTTTTATAACCTAGTGCTCTGATACCAACTTAAACTGTCACACCCCATAGGATATCCTAAACGTAACAGCCCACCACATACTATACAAGACTCTCGAAATTCCTATCCGAGCCCTTCGGAGTCTTGTATAGATGTAAAGCGTCCCTTTATGACAATAGAATACTCAATCAATGGAGTTAAGAAGTTTAATGTGGCATTTAGTAGCCATATTTAATAAACCAAAACGCATAAATATACTTTACAAAGTCTAAGGGGCATTCCCCCACAAAAATAATATTAAGTCCATTACAATCATCCAGAGTCCTTTAGTTTTCGACGGAAGTCTAAACAAAATCGAAGTAAACTTCTATGGGAAACTCCTATCTCCGGTACCTGAGCTGTGGCTTGCCTCGGCCTAAGCCAAATGAACTCGTGCTGCAACAAGTAAAAACTATGGGGGCGTAAACTAACCAGCTTAGTGAGTAAGAACTTCCATATCACAATTAAGACAATTCATTCAAACAAGTGATTATTCAAGCAAATGATATGCATCAGACAAATGAGTTCAACAAACATATGACCAGTCGGAAATCATATGTGGATGGACTTACGCCCTCCATCCCGGGTTAGCAGATTAAAGAATCCTGTGGTACGACGCCGTTTAAGCTCACGGTCAACTGAATAAGATTTCATTTTATGGATCACGATTAACCAACATATTCGTTTTATTGATCACGATTAACCAACATATTCGTTTTATGGATCACGAAAACCAACAAATGCCAATGCTCCATCCCCATCTTGATATGAATGAGTTCAATTATAATTGAGGTCCAATAATAAATTAATCCGATTCTTTTGGGTGACCAACAATTATTCAACAATCGATATAAATTCTAGCTAAACAAGCAGTAGCTTATCACCCCGGTTTCGATATTCCTAAATTCAACTTTACATATCAATAGCAGACAAATATATATAATTCCCATATACCCCATCATGCATATCAAGTTTTATCTTTGCCTAAACAACTAACTATCAATACAATCACAAGCAACAATTGAGAGTAAAGTATACTCACTCGACCATGGTTCGCTGGTCTTTCAGTAATAGTAGTCAGGGGTAGGGTATCGTCTTGCTCGGGATCACCTACCAAATAAGAACAATATAACAAGAATCTCATCACTAAACTAATTCAAGCTACGCATCTAAACTACACGAAATTAGAATTCTAGCTATTTGCGGAAGCTCCGACTTAAAACGGTCATAACTTGGTCATTTTAACTCGGAATTTCACAAATTTTATATCGATCTCTATCTACTTTGAAAGATCTATCTATTTCTAGCATTATTTTCAAGTTTTGAAAACATTAAGGTCACAGAACATTAGGATCAGATCTCTTCTGTAACTTTTCCGATTCCAAAAAATTGTTTCGCATTTGATAAAAATGTTCCTAGTTGATGGTTCATGTATAGATGGTATATGAATGAATTCCTAATATGAATATCATGTAATGAGCTCAATATATGCATGGTTTTGATGATCTTTGATTATGAACTCTTATGAACTCCTAATTATTAAGAACTCCATGATGGTCACTCATAAAAAGCTATTCTTTCCAACTTTACATTCCCTAGGGTTTTTATGATTTTATTCTTGGAATTTACTTATTATCTAAATAAAAATGAGTTCTCAATATCTATACTAGTCATGACCTTCATTTGTGCATAGAAATTCACATTTTTCATTTGGCAAATATGTTTTTAAACAAGCTTTTCACAAAAATCCGAATTTTGGAAATTTCCTTTTCTTGCATTTTCTTTATGAGAAAACTTGTTCAATGCATAAAAAATTGAAGCTTCATTATTTATTGTCTAAGGACTCCATTTGACTCATAAAACATGCCATCTAAGCTTGGATACTAAGTGTTTGTGTAGGCATCATCCTAAAATACGAATTTGACTACTAATCACTATCTCAATATTTTTCACTCTAACTCCACTACTTGTTTTACATTTTTCTCATCCCTAAACTCATCTAAACTTATGAAAATCATTCCTTAAGGGCATCTATTACATATACCTTCCATTTTTTATGAAAAATATGAGTTTTAAAGTGGTTTAGGGGGTTTTTAAAGTAGGGTTCCAAAATCATCCGAATTTTCAACTAAGCATTATTAACAAAATATTTTCTTTTTCAAGTTTCTTGTCTTCTATACATGAAGATCTACCATCTAACATATATATACATAGGCAAGGCTACATTTTTATGATCATCAATGCATGAAAATCAAAATTACCATATGAACATAAATGTAGATGAAGATATGAATGTCTAAACACTAGATCTACCAAATATAATGCATGAATCATGAGTTTCATAGCATGAACATAAACTTCTATGCAAGATCTCTACTTTACATGCATGAACAAGATGATATTTCAAAAAAAACTCTTTTAAACATTAGATCCACTTCTTGTGATCGCTTGATATTCTTGTATAAGTGTTTTCATGTCCCTAGCATTTGATCATTGGGATTAAATGTGGAAAACACACAAGAATAGCTTTGCCATTCAAGCTTTGGTAAGAATGAAGCTTGAAATCATCATACCAATAGAGATATTTGAGGCAGAAATGAAGAGAAATGATTTTGTGTTGTGAGAGTGAGAGGGGGGGTGGGTCACACACTAGAGGAGAAAGAGAGGGTTTTCTTCTTTTGAAAAAAATTGAACAAGTGAAATGAGGAGAGAGAGAGAGAATATGAGTTTATATATTACATGCATTAGGTTTAATTGAATAAAATGAGTAAAATAAAACAAAATGAGAGGGAAAAACGGGGGAGGGGCGCCGGCCATGGGGGGAAAGTGTGTGCGTATGTGAGTTGAAATTTAATAATTTGTAATTTATGTAGTTAAAATGTAATAATTATTTAGGAAACAAAATTTCTTGGAAAAGAAAATTGTAATGAGTAGTTGTAAGGTGTGAATAGGGTATGGGTAGTGTGTAGTGTAGGTTGTGCTTGTGAATAGTAATCAAGATATCTACTTTACCGGTTGTAATGAAAACACGGGAAAAGGCTATAACTGTAATTTTTATAATGGAAATTATAAAATTGATATTTGAAATTCCTTATAAAATTAAGGTTCTAATGAATATTCCGGAACATTTTTCTGAGTTCGTGGTCTCGGGACACGCTTTTCCGTAATTGAGCTCAGGCCCGGAATTAAAAAATTCCCGAATTTAAAACTTTCAAAGGTCTAAAATATACTTTAGAACAATAATTCATGTTCATTTACTTTATAAAACTTCTTTTATTATGAAACCGAGGAAAGCCGGATTTAGGGTTCCTAAGCTTCTCTCACTAGACTTAAACTGGACCGATTAGGGTTTCGCTTTTCAACTCCTGGGGTTTTCTTAACTACTGAGAATACCGGGGTTTACATAAAAGCTACACTATCTTAGTGAGAATTCTCTTAATTTCGTACCATAACAAGCAAGTTATAATCAACAATATGTTATAATCAACAATATGCTATGCATGAACAAACACATGAGTAAACAATTATGTATGGGTATCCGGAACTCACACATAGAACAGATTTACGCCCTCTGTATCTTGGGTTAGGGATGTATTGAAGTTTACACGATCGCTGCTAGTCCCAAGCCCTCAGCTCATTGCACTCGTCTCGGCTAGGCTCACACATGGAATGCATCCCCGATGCGCCTTAGTTTCCATGAATGAGCTCTGATACTGGTCTCGTTATCCAAACAAGTCATCGGACCATACCGATCAACCTGCGTAGGAGTAGCACACTACCAAATACAACATGTTCGATGCGATGCATGACCAATTTAATTTTGCTTAGATCAAAATATCCATACATTCTTTAGAGTGACCAACCAATATCATACACATAACAGGAATAATATGAACAGTACAGTTATCCAATCGAATCATGGTTTCGATATGCTCTAGAATTCTTTGGCATACATTCATCACAATCTCATCAAATATCCCATCGCTATTCATATCGATTTTTATCTTGTTCCTATAATTCTAATACAACTAGCTACAAGCAAACAAGGTAACAAAATAAGAAGAAAACTCATTCGGCCATTGGATCACCGGTCTTTAGTAAAAGTAATCCGGTGGTAGGGAATCGTCGATTTCGAGATCACCTAAAAAGGAAGAAATCTAATAAGTATTTTAACTCAAACTAATCCAAACGATCTTATATAAACTATGAAATTCGTATTCTCGTCTTAAGCGGGAATTCCAACTTAAAATGGCCACTTGGTCATTTTAACTCGAAATTTGCAAATTATATATCGATTTCTATCTACTTCGAAGATTTATATAATTAATATTTAATTAAGTTTTGAAAACTTTGAAGCTTCGAAAAGGTCGATCAGTTCTGATCAGTAGCAAATTTCAATTCAGAAAAATAGTTTTGTAAATATTTGTAATGTTCCTACCATATAGATTAGCTATACATGCAATATGAATGATTTCCTAAGATGACTGACATGAGATGAGTTTGATGTATGTGTAATATACTAAATTATTTTAAGTGGTAAATGTTCACAAGCTACTAGATTCTAATATGCCTATATGTTGATGAAAAAATAGGTTAAGTTTGATCAATTTCGTGTTAGAATAAGATTGACAACAATTGGATTAATTTTCTTAATTCCTGTAATTAAGGCTGACATCTTGATGAAGAACGCCGCGGCCTAGATTTAAATTTTGCCAGCGTACTCTGTAATACATTGTATTCGCCTCTTGGAGAATATACACCGCCGGCGTACAAACGGCGTAGGATGGGAACAATAGCGTTTTTCTTAATGCTGGGGGAAAGCTGCCGGCGTTCATAGGGTTTCTTTTCTACACCGGCATGAAAGCTGTCGGCGTATGTCCAAGATTTGTCGGCGTATGAAAGGACGATTTAAATTCTGGGAATCAAGACCTCGATGAACGCTGCTGGCCTTCGTGTAGATCTGGCCAACGTATGGTGTAAGCCGGCAAGGTACGCTGCCGGCGTATGACCAAATTTCTATAAATACGAGACGCGAAAATCATTTTCGACAAACTTTCCTTATATTATTTCCCCTTCGTAAAAGAGAGTTCTGGAGCGTTTTTGGAGATCTAAGGCCTGGAGAATCATTCGGAGGGTATTACTGATTAAAGTAAGTGATCTTAACCATTTTGTTTGGATTATATACAAATTTGTATAAGTATCTTAGGGTTTGGATGAATGTTTCATGAAGGAATTTGAAGAATAAACCCTAGCTCGTGTTTTGATCAGAATAGGAAGAGAAGAAACAAGTATTATACGTTCCATATCAGTAAGTATAAGTTTTGAATCCTCTTTATACGAAATTAGATAGTTTTGATATTTCGATATTGATCATATGAAGAGTTTTATAGGGTTTTGGTGGAAGTTCTGATTTAAGGATTTGAAATATCCATTCTTTGATAATATTGTAGGTGCTTAGGGTTATTAATTAGTATAATTCGAGTTTGGGAAGTTCTGTATCAGATTAGTTAGATAGGTTGTTTTATGTTAAGATATTGCGATCATGTCTATATATATATATTATATATATATATTATAACAGGACATTGGAGTTGTGAAACTGTGGTTGATTTGGATATAGGAATTTCTGGAGTTGGGTTGACTTTGTGTTGTTGATATCAAATTCTGAGGATTTGATTCGGATTCCTGAAATTTAGAAAGGTACGACCAATCCATTGTTTGTTGTATATGCTTGTAGATTAGAATTCTTGTGAATGGATATAGGAACAGAATTTGCATAATAAACTTAATAAATATTCGGCTTAATAATTGTCTGTCTGGTTGTGATTGGCTTTGATCAGTAGAGACCTGGCAGATAGTGATACTGGTGAGGCACCCTGATGATCTTAGTGTGAGGTTGTCCCGAGTGGACTCGTGCTAAGAAATGATTCTGGTAGAATTTAGGTGTTCAGGAATTGGGAGTTTAGGGAGTACCCATCATCCATATATGTATATATGATTATTTATTTTCAAATCAGTTGGCTGTTTTTATAGCAGTCTAAGTTACTCTGGGTTCAGGATTTATGTATACTAGATCTGAACTGTGTTGTTTTGCTGGGCTAAAATAGATAATAAACTGTTGTATGCATTTAGTTTAGTTGCATTTATTTATACATGTTGTTTGTGCATAATCTTGCTTGAACTGGATTGGATATTATCGTACTGGGCTTCGCCGCTCATTTTATTTATTTTCAGGTGTACGTGATGATAATGTGATTTATGATCTTTCGGGTTTTGATATCATCTATGAGGATGGGGATGGCGTTAGCGGTCCGGACTACCCTACTGATGACTAGTTGAATAGTTGTAGACGATATAGAGCAGAATTTAATGATTGAATTATATTTTGATTATTAAAATTATACGTTGTATTTTGAGTTTTCATGTGGTGACAGTTTTAAGGCATGGTTTGACTTGTTGACCTGCAGTTATGTCAACAAGGTCTAGTTTTCTGATTATGGAGATTTTATATTTATCAGAATGTTTATTTATGAGAACCATATGATTTTCTTCTATACTTGTGAGTTATACATGTGATATAATAAAAATTTGTGGATATTAGAGCTAGCGTGTCCTAATCAAGAGAGGACACGTGGCGGGTTGTAATGCCTTATTTTAAGGCGTTATAGTATGCTTGATCTTGATGATTCTTGCTAAAAGAAAATTTTATAACTTTTTATTTTGCAAGACCATAATAACAACTACTTATAAAAAATCTAGTTTTCCAACTTTGGTCATTTCCATTTGTTTTGGATTTATTTCTCAAGAAAATATAATTATCCTTGCTAAAATTGAGTTTTCATTATATCTATTACTTATGACCTTCATTGCCACATAAAAATTTTCATTTTGCACTTTGTAATATGTTTTCAAGTAGGGTTGATTACAAAATCCGAATTTTGTAAAATTAGTTTTGAATGATTCCTTTAAGTAAAAATCATTTGATACTTATAAAATTAAGGCTCAACCATACATAACTACTAAGGACTTCACTTTTTCATAAAAAATTGCATTTTACACTTTGCAAATATGTTTTGAAATAGGATTTACTCAAAAATCCGAATTTTTAGAAATTCACTTTTTGAATGATTCCTTTGGGAAAAACATGTGAATGCATTAAAATTTAAGACTTTACTATATCTACTACTTAAGGACTTCATTTAATACATAAAACTTTTATTTTGAACTTGGATAATAGGTGTTTTCCTGGGTCATCCAAAGTTACGAATTTTATAAATTGACTACTAACTGCAAATTTTCTATTTTGATTCTACTCTTGTTTTACACCTTAATCTCATCAAAACTCATTTCAACTTGTAAAAATCACTACTTAATGATACCTATTACCTATGCCATTATTTTTTTCACATAAAACATGAGTTTTGGAGTTGATAAATGGGTTTTCAAATTGGTCTTGGTTGAGATCCGAATTTACCAAATTTATTTTTGGACCTATCTTTTGATAAAATCTATTTAAACTTATGAAAATCCATTCCTTAAAATTATCCTAAGAGCCTTCCATGTCTTGAATAAAAACTTCATTTGGAGTTGAAAAACATGTTTTTAAAATATGCCTTGGCCAAAATCCGAAAATAAGATTTTTATTTTAAAAATAAATTTTGAAAATCACCTTTGATTCTTGTAAAAAGAAGTCTTGATGATATACATACATTAAGCCTTCATTATTTCAAGTAAAAACTTCATTTTGACATTTGGAAAGTGGTTTTTAAATAGGGGTCTTGCCAAAATACGAATTTCACTATTTTGTTTGAGTTCAAAACCAAGATCTACACTTAATATGAACATAAACATAAAAGAAATCCATGGTAGTAAACTATAAACTCGTAGATCTAAACTTTACTCATCAAAATCACTCATTTATATTGTCTATTCCCTAAGCCATTCATTTTAAATGAAAGATACATATTTTGAAGTTGAAAAATAACTTTTCTAAATATGGTTCATTTTTCATCCGAATTTTCAAATGATTCTTGTTGAAAATAAAATAGATCTTAGGTTTTCTAAAACTTTCCTACTATCATCATGCTACTACAAGTTGTTTATGAACATAGAACAAAAGTCTAATGTATTTATGAACTCAAAATACTAGATCTAGTTTACTATACTAGTTGTAGATGCATGAACACCATGATAGACATGTGGATGATGAATATATGCATAAATCATAAGTAATAACAAAAATAATAACTCAAATAACAAGATATAAGGCAATAACAAAAATCAAAGTTACAAAAAGTTAGATCTACAAAATATAACTACTTTTAACAAGAAAATAATAGTGATACAAGATAATAATCATGGAGAAGAGGAGTGTTTCATTTTGGTATCATTATCCTTACCTTTTAAGCTTATGGAATGTCATTTGATGCATGAAACTCTCACTATACTTTAACTATATCACCTATGGGAGCTTTGTATAAGAGTTTTATTCAAGAATCTTGAAGAAATATGTGGGGTAGCTTATAGAAGAAATAGGGGCAGCTTGTGTTCTTGAAAGAACAAGAACAAAATGAAGAAAGAAAGAGAGGAAAAAGAGAGAGAAAAAGATAAGTAATAGTAAAGGGAAAATGTGTAAATGAAAGAGAGAGAATGAGTGTATTAAATGAATGAAAGAAAGAAAAAAAAATAAAACAAGGGAAGCAAAAGAGGGGGCTGCTGCACGTGAATGAGAGAGGGAGAGAGAGAGGGAATTTCTTTGAATTTTGACTTGAAATTGAATTGTGTAATTAATGGTATGTGTACTTTTTGAAGAAGGATTGAAATATATTTATTTTAGTCAAAATAGGAGTAAATTAAAGGACAATGGCAGCCAAAAGAAGGGAAAAAAATATGCCATGAAGTGTGGGATAAATTGTAGAAAGATTGAAGTGAAAGGAAGTGATATGTGTAAGGTGTAATTGAAGTATGGGTTGGAAAAAATGTTTTTTATTAAGAAAAATACAAAATAAAATTAGGAAAAATATTTTTAAATAAGTGGCAGAATTTTCATAAATAAAATTAAATAATTATTTGAATTATTTTAGTATTTCAACAAATATGTTACCAGTATGATCAAAATACGTGAATATGGGCTATAAATGATATTTTTATAACCCGAAAAATACTAAAACAATTATTTTATGAAAATAAAAATATTTTTCAAATATTTTCCAATTATTAAATTAATTTTATTTATTTTTAGTATAGGGTCTTAAACAGAATCTAATCCCGTAAAAACCCGAAACGAACTAAATTTTAGAAAAACAAAGTTTTCTATAATATATAAAATATTTATCTAAAAATATAAGGCTTTATAGAATAATAAAATTGTGTAATGAAATAAAAGTGAATAGTAAAAGACTAATTAATTACCAGTAGTAATGAAAATACGATAAAAATGTTATAACTTTAACTTTTATAACTCGAACAATTATATAACTGATATATTTGGAAATCTTATGAAATTATGAGTCTAACGGTACTAATGGTATATTTTCTATTCTCGAGCCCTAGGACACGCTTTTCGAAGTTGAACTGAACGGGTTCGAAATAGGTCAAAAATTTACCAATATGATATTTTTAAGCAAACTTATATTACTACGAGCTATTCTACACACTTAAACTACACCTCGGCCTCTAGGGTTAAGGGCTTTAGATTTCTGGACTTAAACTACTGTATTCCACTTAGGGTTTTTGGGTGATTTTCCGGTTTAGATCTTTGCCAATTTGGAAACTGATATTTTTGTTTATACAACATATTTGATTTGAGAAATTTATTTTAAATTTGATTTTTGTAAGTATTTAATATCTCTCGATGTTTTCGGAATTCTTTGAATGGAGTTTTATTTCCGAAGGTTAATCATTATTTACTTTTTAATAATTTATTTTTGGGCTTTATATTACCCGATTTTATAAGTCGGAGTTATGTATAGAATTTGTCGTACGTAGTGGTTTTGGAATTGAAGTATGTTGAGTTCTTATTTTGTTTTTAAGGATTCTTATTTTCCTCAAGATTAAGAAGTTTCTAGATTCGTTCGTGATTTAGGACTAGTCGAAGTTCGGTTTTAATTTAGAGTGATTTTTTAGGGTTTATTTTCGAAGTTCATCTTGGAATTATTTACTGAAATTTCGGGGCTTACATGTACCAAGTCGGGTCTAATGCTCAATTTCTCTACATCATCCCAGAATAAAGGTGATCGACACCACCTTCCATAATGTTTCATATGGTGGCATCTAGATTGTGGAGTAGTAGCTGTTGTTGTAGGCAAACTCTACCAATGGTAGGTGTGCGTCCCAACTACCTTGAACTCTATTACACAAGCTCACAGCATATCTTCTAAAGTTTGTATAGTCCTCTCGATTGACCATCCGTTGAGGGTAATAAGCAGTACTGAAGTGTAGCTTTGTTCCCATACATCTTTGTATGCTCTCCAAAATTTAGACACGAACCTTGGGTCTTGGTTGGAGACTATTCTAGCGGGCAATCATGCAAGCGTACTATCTCTCTTATGTATATTCTTGCCAACTTATCATGGAGTACATCATGTTGATTCGAAGGAAGTGGTGCTGTCTTTGTCAATCGGTCGACTATGACCCAAATGGCATCATATGCTGCAGAAGTTCTTGGTAGCTCACATACAAAATCCATCGTAATTTGATCCCATTTCCATTCAGGTATCAGCAGAGGTTTCAAAGTCCTCCAGGTCTTTGGTGTTTCACCTTCATTGTTGGCATGTGGGACACTTCATCACAAAATCGGCCACATCTTTCTTCATACCGTTTCACCAATAATGGCTCTTCAGATCCTAATACATCTTAGTTCCTCCTGGATGCATGGTATATCCTAAATGATGCTTCATTCATGATTTCCTTCCTATATCCTCATCATTGGAGACATAATCTCCCTTTCATTCTCACCCTCATCTTCATCTATCGTGAAATCTGATATTTTCCTTTTGTACTACCTTATTCTTCTAAATCGCCTCGTCATATTGTTGGGTTCCTTGATTCTTTCCTAAGGTGGGTTCCGACTAGGTGGTGATTTCTGCTTCCACACTTTGCCTTATGAATTCGATGCTCATCCTTTCAAATTCCTTTATTAGCTTTTATCAGTGAGCAAAGTAGCTACTTCTCCATAATTCTTCTTACTCAGGGCATCTGCGACTGCATTTACTCTTCCTGGGCAATAATTTATTCCAAGATCATAATCTTTGATGAGCTCTAACCATCTCCAATGCCGCATATTCAGCTCTTTTGCGTGAATAGATACTTAAGTCTTGTGGTCGGTGTAGATCTGCACTTTGCCCATATAGGTAATGTCCCATAATTTAAGTGCAAACAATGGCGGTTAATTCAGATCATGGGTGGGGTAATTCTATTCATGAGGCCTAAGTAGTCGCGGACGCATAAGCATACACCTTTCCATCTTGCATCAACACACATCCAAGGCCATTTCTAGAGGCATCACTATGCACTGTGTAAGGTTTCTGGGGTCTGGCAGAACCAGTATTAGGGCGTATAGAGTCTTTTCTTTAATTCATGGAAACCTTTTTCTCTTATCCATCCAGATGAACTTTTATCTTCTAAGTCAACTGCGTTAGGGGTTTGGCTATGGTAGAAAAATTTTCACAAATTTCCTATAATATCCAACCAATCCGAGAAAATTCTCACTTCAGTAACAGTTTTGGTTGTTTCAATCCATCACTGCCTTGATTTCTCAGGGTCTACCGATATCCCTCTCCCGATAATGTCCTAGGAAAGATATTTATCAACCAGAATCAACTTAGACGCTTGGGTATTACTTATGCTCACGTAAGGTCTATAATGCATTTTAAGTGTTCCTCATGTTGCTCTTGTGTTGGAGTAGATCAGATTATCGTTATAAAGATTATCACACATTAATAGCAGAGGTTTGTATATCGATTCATGAGATCATGAAGTGCTGGTGCGTTGGTTAAATCAAAAGGCATTACTAGAAACTTGTAATGCCATAGCGAGTTCTGAAAGCTGTTTTGGGTACATCTAGGTTTTAATCCTCAATTGGTGATATCCTGATCGTAGATCAATTCTTGAAAAGACACTAGCTCTTGAAGCTGGTCAAAAAGTTCATTATCCTTGAGAGTGGATGCTTTCTTGTGGTGACTTTATTGAGCTTAATATAATCGATGCACAAAACGATAGAACCATCCTTCTTTTTCAAACAGCATTGGTGCTCCCAGGGATACACTTGGTCGAATGAAACCTTAGTTAGCAAGTCTTGTACAGAGTTTCAGCTCCTTCAGCTCTACTGGTGCCATCGGTAGGGTGCCTGCATGTTAAAATGTAGCTTTTTCCTTATACACTTTTAAACCTTATCCAAAATTAGATATAAATATGGTCGATCTAATTGACCATCAGTTAATCGATCTACAATAACCCATATGGAATCACATCCCGTCGATGTTCTTGGTTTCCACATACGAAATCCATCGAGATTGGTCCACTTCCACTCAGTATCGGCAAAGGATTTAACAATCCCCGGTCTTTGATGTTCCACTTTACCTATTGACAAGTTTGGCACTTTAACATAGTCAGCTACATCTTGTTTCAATCCCATTCCACGAAAGTGGCTCTTATGATCCTGTATATCTTAGTCTCTCTGAGTGTATGTGTATCGAGTTATGAGCCTCACTCATAATTTCTTTCTCATCTCCTCATCATCCGGCACACATTATTTTTTCTTCTCACCACATCGTCCTCATCTACAATGAAGTCAGTTTAATTTCTCCTCTGTACTTCTCGTTTGATCTTTGTATCCCTCACATAACATTGAGCTTTCTTAATTGTTTCATAAGGGTTGGTTCCATCACCAAGTTAGAATATTCAATCTTTACGTCTTGTCTAATGAATCGATACTCAACCTTTTGAATTCTTATCAACTCATTTTGATCAATTAATAGAGTGGCAACTTCCTTGTGATATTTCAGCTCAAGGCATCGGTGACGACATTGACTTTTCCTGTACAATAATTGATTCTAAGGTCATAGTTTTTTATAAGCTCTAACCATCTATGTACATATTCAACTCCTTCTGAGTGAATAGGTACTTAAGGCTCTTGTGGTCCATATATATTTCGCCTCTCTGCTGTACAAGTGATGTCTCCATAACTTTAGTGTGAAAACAACAACAGTTAGCTCTAAATCATGCATCAAATAGTTCTGCTCTTGTGGTCTTAGTAGTCGCGAAGTGTAAACACTCACTTTCCTTCTTACATTAGCACACACAAGACCATTCCTTGATGTGTCTCTACGTACCATATAAGTCTTCTCGAGGTTTGGCAAAACAACTATTGGTGCAGATATGAGTTTTTACTTAAGCTCTTGGAAATCCTTTTTTTTTTACCGGTCTGATGAACATCTCTTTCTTTTAAGTAAGTGGTGTCAAGGGCATAGCTATGTTTCGAGAAATTCTGTACAAAATTTTTATAATAGCCAACTGACCAATAAAGCTTCTTACTTCATTATCGTCTTCAATTGCTTCCATTTCATCACTGCTTTAATCTTTTCAGGGTCAATCGATAGCCTTCTTCTGAAAACTATGTGTTCAAGAAAAGATATCTTATCCAGAAAAAGTTGCACTTTGATAACTTAGAGTACAACTTATGTTCTTTTAATGTTAAAGCGTCATATGGAGGTGTTCTTCATGTTGCTTCCGTGTAGTCGAGTAGACCAAAATTTATCGATGAAAACTATAATGCACTTAATCCAACAAAGACTAAGATCGGTTCATTAGTCCATGAAAGCTGTAGGTGCATTTGTTAAACCAAAAGAATCACTAAGAACATAATGTCCATAATGAGTAAAAAAGTGATCTTTGGTACGGTCCTCCAGCTTTATTTAATTGGTGATATCCATACTCAAATCCATGTAAGAAAAACTTGTTGCAACTGGTCAAGAGGTCATCAATCCATGGCAATGGGTACTTATTCTTGATTGTAAACTTATTCAACTCCTAATAATCAATACATAACCTCAGACCCATGGTTTGTGAATATTTTGTTGGGGGTTGGTTAAAGTTTTCAAAATATAAAACTAATTGGTTCTTTTCAACTTCAGTTTGGCAACTTCCAACATTATGGGCGACACCTACCAATGTAGTATAGTAAGAATTAAGTTGGATCCAAAGGCATGGTGGCAACTATTATACTCCATATTCCATATTATCTAGCCAAGAAAAGAAGTCAGCAAGACATGACAAAAGAAAAGAAAATATGTTAGGTTAAAGATATTCACAAAGCTTTTAGGGCAAAAATTAGATGGTTGTAAAAATGCTGGACAATAACCCAAGGTTTGCTTTACCAATTCCTTTATTATGTGAATCCAAATCTAAACTCTGATAGAGTTGTTGCTGATGAGATTGTACTATCGGATTCACCGAGTTAAACTATGCTTCTTTTGAAGTCAGTGTTCTAGATCTAGACCAGACCAGGAATCTCTTCTCAGTAATCAACGGACTAGACCGCATAAGCTTAAGAATCCTTTGGTTTAAAATAAAAAATCAACTTAATGCATTTTTAAAAAACTGAGATAGAAAGCCTCATTACCCCTCTCTCAAGGCATATGAATAACTCTACTAGCAGCCGATGTAAGCCCTGAAAAATTTCAGTAAATAATTCCAAATGAACTTCAAAATAAACCCTAAAAATCACTCCAAATTAAAACTAAACTTTGACTAGTCTAAATCATAACGAATCTAGAAATTTCTTTATCTTGAGAAAATAAAAATCCTTAAAAAATAAAAATAAAAACTCAACAGTCTTCGAATTCAAAACCACTACGTACGACAAATTCTATATTTAACTCCAAATTGTAAAATCGAGTAATATAGACCCCAAAATAAATTATTAAAAAGTAAATAACAATAAACCTTCGGAAATAAAACTCAATTCAAGAATTCCAAAATGATGAGAGATATTAAATACTTACAAAAATAAAATTTTAAAATAAATTTTCAAGCTAAATATGTTGTGTAAACATAAACATTAAATTTCCAAATTGGCAAGACCTTAAACCGGAAAATCACCTAGGAACCTTAAGTGGAATATAGCAGTTTAAAAGTCCGGCAATCTCGTGTCCTTAACCTAGAGGCTGAGGTGTAGTTTAAGTGTGTAGAATAGCTCATAGTAATATAAATTCGCTTAAAAAATATCAGATTGGTAATTTTTTACCTTGGAGATATTCACGATTTTCGATAAAATCTCGGATAAATAGGATGGACATCGAAGAGGAATTGTAAATCCCCGAAATTTTTGGATCCGAATTATAGTTTAAACCCTAATCGGAAGTCAACCGGATTTTCCAGTGTCAACCAAACCCTAGTTTACCATAACGCTTAAGTCCGGCATTGCCGTTTTCTCAAGCCCTAGAAAACGAAGTTGGGAAAATTAGTGGTAATAGTTCGTAATAGCTATAGGTTTTATAAAAAATATCAGTTTTTCAAAATCGTGTATCCTTTGAACCCGATCGGACATAGTTCTTGAAAACGTGTCCGGAAGCCGGAATAGGAAAAATATTCCGAATACACTGTTAGAATCGTAAAAATATGAGATTCCAAAAATATTAATTTCGTAATTTTTGGTAGCTAGAAATATCAGATATCGCTTTTATACGGTATTTTCTTACTACCGGTATTTAATTGTCATGTCTACTTTTACATTACACTATTTCTTACTATACTACACTATTCATTATCTTCTACTTTTCTTACAACCTATTCTTACCTATACACTATTTCTTACACATTTTCATTTCCAATACAATTTCATATCTTTCATTCTTATTTTAATTAACAAAATACAAAAAAATAATTTCTCCCCTCCAATACACTAAATTAGCGCCGGCCACACCCTTCATGCATCCATTTGTTTTGTTTTCATTTATTTAAATTAACACAAATTAACTCCACATTTTCCTTAAATACCCCTTCATACCTTCACTTCTTTCACACCTCTTCTTCTCTAAAGTTACTCCACAAAAATTCTCTCCAATTTCTCTCAAGAGTTCTTTCAAGAAGTCTTCTTAAGTTTGTTCCTTTAGGTAAGAAATTTTCTCAAGAATTTTCATGTTCATCTACTTAGTATGAGCTTAGTGTATGTTTTCTAAAACCATGAAGGTTAAGAAAGCAACATTAGGTTCATGCTTTGTTTTTGTTCATAAACATAATTCCTCTATGTTCATTATGTTTCTTTTATGTTCTTTACTATCTAATATATCTATATAACTATATATATTTATTTAGAGCATATAAGCTCATTGTTTTAATTTATTTATCTTTCATGCAATTTATTTACCTTATCGCAATTTATTTTATATCAAGTTGATTTTAAGACTAGTCATTCTAGCCATAGACTT
>JAMXBD010005180.1:0-24022 GCA_024138025.1 Combretum micranthum
ACGTGTAAAAACCAAGAAAAAGAATCGAACCGAGGAGGAAGATGATGAACAGTGCAACGCTGCCTCAAGGCCGGCAGTGTAAACGATGTACGCCGGGGCTTACATGGATAGGCCGGCGGCTAACAGGCGGCTTACACTCAAACGAGGCTATGTAAAATAATTTTCACGTAAAATACGATGCAAGCCGACTACTTGGAGATCTACGCCGGTGGCATAGGACCGGCGTACGTTGTAAGCCGGCAGCTTTCAACACCGGTGCTTTCGATAAGTAAATTTTTCTTTAAAATAATTTTGCACCGGCACCTGGGGATTTAGGCTGGTGGCCTTGAGCCGGCTTATAGCTAAAATTTTGCAACGAAAGCCTTTCTGACCTAAACCGAATATATATATATATAATACCTCCTAAGTATGTATATATGTTTGTTATATAAATATGTACTAGATAATGACTTTACTACAAATAATTAAGTCTAATTAGAATTTTATCTATTAACTTTTGGAAACCCTAGAATTAAGAAAATATTTAGAATTAAATGAAGTATTATTAGTCTAATATTTGTTTTAACAAGATAATGTATATAAGAATGGAAATTGAAATAAGTTAATTTCTTGAGCAATGTGACTTCTAAAAATAACTAAACAATTATGTGAGAAAATAAAATAGGAAAAACCCGACAATACTAAGTATTAATATCGAGTCTACACAAGGCACATGTAGGAATTTAGCTAGATGATATTGATGAATATTTTGTTTTAAATAGGTGAATTTAACTCATTAGAAGATCTACCAGTGGACTACTACGACTGAGTCGGTATGAGCAGGTGAGTAATTCAGTCATATTGTACTGGTTGTGATTGTAAATAGTCGAACATGTAATGCAAGATAAACAAACGAGTGTTTTGTTGAAAGTTTGATATGATATGATTGTATGATTGCTAAAATATCTTTATATAAGCGATAACGCAATGGTTGATGATGTGCAATAGTATAATGATGATTGTGTGTAATGTATGGTCACCTCGAAATTGATTATGACTTTTGACTTAACAAAATAATCTGGACATGCATTGCACGAATTGCATTATTGCATATATGGTTGTGACAGCCTGCTACTATTAATATTTCGGATCTCTGTTTTTGCTTGGTTGATCCAATGTGTGAGTCTTCCAAGGTTCTCTTTGGTCTGGCGGTCCTATGAGGAACTAAAAGGCACCGAAGAACGTCGCCCGTAGAATCGCTTTGAAATGATTAATACTTAGGGAGTTTCTAAGGGATTGCAGGAGATGGTTTGTGGAAGCCACTATATTCAAAGTGATAACATTAAAACGAGAAATCGTTGATTCTCCGTGTACTTAGTCTCTCTCCTGGGCAGGTGTGTCATTGAGTTTTGTTCTTCAACCCATTAAAAAGAGGGCGTAAATCTTTTTCCTGTTTGGATTCTAGATCATCCAAACTTGTATCTGTACATATGGCTGAGTGATTGCATGCATATGATTGGTTAATGACTTGTGATGTATGGTATGTCTGATTATTCACTGAGCTGTGGTTTCGCTCATACCTCCTACAGTTTTTCAGGTTCACATTACGTCCCTGGTTAGTTACATCCAGGAATAGGCTCCGGTAAGGGCTTTGAAGCTAGAAGTCTACAGATCTATTTTAGTTTGATGGTTATGTACTATTAGAGTAAAATATTTAGTTGTATACTTCAACAGATATATGGTTTGTAATAGTTTGTAATGGTTATTCACTAAATCATTTCTCTCATATATTTGTTATTTCTTATCAAGCAACTTAAAAGATCCTGTTATTTTGAAAACCTGTCATTCTCTGAAGGTAATCTAGTGATATATTCAAGTGTAACTTGTTTATTACTACTAGGGTGCCCTCAGGGCGTGACAAGAATGACCGCCTCAGTCACGCAAAGGCTTCCATACTACATATAAGGCGTCTAACACATGGAGGAGACACATCGGAGTGATATATTTCATATTGATACAACTTGAGTAACAACGTAAGGAAATACAATTCATTATACTTCAATTTCAATTCATCAAAAGATTTCACTACATGAAACTATTACAAAGCAATTCACAAAACCAAGCTAATATCTTCAAGTATTTTTACTTCCTATTGGAATCCCGAAGTCATATTCGGCTCCAACATCTTGGTTCCCACTTAGCATTCTTGAGATAACCTGTCCATTCAAACATCTATTGGGGTATAAGCTGCCTAGCTTAGTGAGAATTCCCTTAATGTCGAACCATAACAAGCAAGTTATAAAATCATCCATATGCTATGCATGAATAAACACATGAGTAGACAATTATATATGGGTATTCGGAACCCATACACAGAACGGATTTATGCCCTCCCTATCAAGGTTAAGGATGGTATTGAAAGTCTACACAATTGCTGCTAGTCCCCGAGCCCTCGGCTCATAGCTTTCCACTCGGCTAGGCTCACATATGGAATGCATCTCCGGTGCACCTTAGTACCCTATGAATGAGCTCTAATACTGGGTTTCATTATCCAAACGAGTCCTCGAACCATACCGATCAACCTGCGTAGGAGTAGCACGCTACCAATGCAACATTTCGATACGATGCATGACCAATTTAATTTTTGCTTAGGTCAAATCATTCATACATTCTTTAGAGCGACGAACTAGTATCATACACATAAACAAAAGTAATGTGAACAGTGCAATTATCCAATCGAATCATGATTTCGATATGCTTTAGTATTCTTTGGCATACATACATCAAAATCTCATCAATTATCCCAACCCCATTCATATCAGCTTTTATTTTGTTCCTATAATTCTAATGCAACTACCTACAAGCACAAACAATGTATCAAAATAAGAAGAAGACTCACTCAGCCATTGGATCACCGGTCTCTTAGTAAAAGTAATCCGGTGGTAGGAAATCGTCGATTTTGGGGTCACCTAAAAAGGAAGAAATACCCTAATAAGTGTTTCATCATTTAACTAATCCAAACTATTCAACAAATCTAGAAACTTCGTAATTCTCATCCTATGCGGGAATTCTAACTTAAAACAGTCATAACTTGATCGTTTTGACTTGGAATTTAGCAAATTATATATCGATTTCTATCTACTTCAAAAGATCTATCTAATTATAATGTCATATTTGAGTTTTGAAAACTTTGAAGCTTCGAAAAGATCGGATCATATCAGAACAGTAGTGAAAACCATTTAGAAAATTGATTTTGCAAAAGTTCATGAAGTTTCTACCATTCAAAGCATGTATACATGCAATATGAACAAGTCTCTATCATAAATGATATGTAATGAGATATATATATATATATATATATATACATTTCTTGATGATATTTAATAAAAAAATTTTTAGAAAACTTTTTCTTTATAAGACTTTATGAAAATAAACTAAATAGGCTAGTCTTATAGTCTTGACAATTCCCACTTGTTTTTAGAAAAATTCCTTGAAGAAAATTTATTTATTCTATTAAAATTAAGCCTTCATATGTATATTCCTTAAGGCATTTGTTTTTCAATAAAAATTCCATTTTACACTTTGTAAACATGTTTTTAAAATTGGTTCATCCCAAATCCGAATTTTGTAAAATTATTTTGTGCTAATCCTTTAAGTAAAAATCATTTGATACTATAAAATTAAGGCTCAACCATATCTAGCCACTAAGGACTTCATTTCTTTAATAAAACTCCTATTTTGAGTTTGGAAAGTAAGGGTTTTCATACCAATACTCCATTATACGAATTTCTTAAAATGACAAATAACTTAAATTTTCCTATATATGTTTTTGTTAGCAAATCTTATCTTAACTTATAAAAATCATTGCTTGAATGATATCTATAACCTATACTCTTCTTTTTCATATAAAACACAAGTTTTGGAGTGATAAAAAGGTTTTTCAGACATGGTCTTGAAACTATCCGAATTTCACAAAGTTAGGATAAAACTCAAATTTGATATTTTGTAATCTCTTCCTATTTGATAATCTCTATTAGTAGATCTACCATTTACTTATAAAAAACATCTCCTATTGATACTATTCCATAAACCTTTCATTTTTTTTAAGGAATCCTTCATTTTCATGTGAAAATGGGTTTTCAAAATTGGTCTTGGTTGAGATCCGAATTTACAAAATTTATTTTTGGACATATCTTTTGATAAAATCTATCTAAACTTATGAAAATCCTTCTTACATATCCTATCTTAAGAGCTTTCCATATCTTGAATAAAAACTTCATTTTTAAGTTTGAAAAACATGTTTTAAGTCATGTCTTTGTCTAGATCCGAAAATAGAGTTTTGTTTTGAAAAAATCATCTTTGAAAATCATCTTTGAACCATATAAAATGAAGTCTTGATGATATATAACATTAAGCCTTCATTATCTGAAGTAAAAATTCCATTTTGACACTTGGAAAGTGGTTTTTAAAAATGGGTCTTGTCTAGATACGAATTTCACCATTTTATTTGAGTTTAAAACCAAGATCTACACTTAATATGAACATAAATATAAAAGAAATCCATGGTTGTAAACAAAAACTCATAGATCTAAACATAAACATAATCAAAGCTACATAAAAAGCTAGATCTACAAAATATAACTACTTCTAGCAAGAAAATAATAATTTACAAGAAAGTACTCATGGATAAGAGGAGTGTTTCATTTTGGCATCATCATCCTTAGCTTTTAAGCTTATGGAAGGTCATTTGATGCATGAAACTCTCACTATACTTTACCTATATCATCTATGGAAGCTTTGGACAAGAGTTTTATTAAAGGATCATGAAGAAATATGTGTGGGAGCTCAAATAAGGAATAGGGGCAGCAAGGTTTTCATGTAAGAACAAGAGGAAATGAAGAGAGAAAGAGAGGAAAAATAGAGAGAAAAAGGTAAGGAACGGTAAAGGGTTGAAGCTGTAAATGAGAGAGAGAGAGATAAAATGAGTTAAAGACACATTAAATGAACTAAAAAAAAAAAAAAAGAAAGGTCAACCAAAGAAGTACTATAGCAGCGTGAAATGCAATAAGAGGGAGAGAGGGAATTTGGGTAGCTTTGACTGAAAATGTATTATGTAATTAATGTGTAAGTGTAGCTTCTTGAAGAAAGATTAAAATAGGTTTATTTAATCAAATTGGGGCATTTCAAGGACAAAAAGGCAGCAAAAAAAAGAAGTCAAAATCTTCCATGAAGTGGTAATGAAATGTAGAAAGATTGAAGTGAAAAAGAAGTGATGTGTGGAAATGTGTACTTAAAGGTATGGGTTTGTAAGAGTACTTTCTTATAAATAAATAAAAATAAGAAAAAAATGAAATGTATTGCAAATTTTTGTAACAGATTTTTTATAATAAAAATAACTTAATTAATTAATCTATTTAGTTAATTAGCAAATAAGTTACTGGTATGATCAAAATACACGAATATGAGCCATAAATGATATTTTTATAACTTGAAAAATTCTAAAAAATTATTTTAAGAAAATAACAATATTTTGAAATATTTTCAATTATTAAATTAATTTATTTATTTTTTATTATCGGGTTTTAAACGAAAACTGATTCCTTAAAAACCCAAAACTAACTAAATTTTAGAAAAACGGAATTTCCTATGATATATAAAATATTTATCTAAAAATATAAGAGTTTATAAGAATAATAAAATTGTGTGATGAATAGTAGTGAATAGTACAAAAGACTAGTTAATTATTGGTAGTAAAGAAATACAAATAATCGCAAAATCAATATTTTAGTTATCGAAAAATTATAAAACTGATATTTTAGAAATCTTTATGAAATACGAGTCTAACGGTATTAATAGTATATTTTTTATATCTCGAGCACCTGGACACTTTTTCAAAGTCTGTATCGAACGGGTTCAAAAGGTAAAATATTTACCAATCTGATATTTTTAAGCGACCTTATATTACTACGAGTTATTCTACACACTTAAACTACACCTTGCCCTCTAGGGTTAAGCGTGCGAGATTGCCGAACTTAAACTACTGTATTCCACTTAAGGTTTCCGGGTGATTTTTCGGTTTAGATCTTTGTCAATTTTAAAACTGATGTTTTGTGTTTATACAACACAATTTAGTTTGAGAATTTTATTTTAAATTTTATTTTTGTAAGTATTTAATATCTCTTAACGTTTTCATAATTCTTGAATTGGGTTTTGAATTTGAAGACTGTTGAGTTCTTATTTTATTTTTAAGGAATCTCATTTTCTCAAGATTAAGAAATTTCTAGATTCGTTCGTGATTTAAGACTAGTTGAAGTTCGATTTTAATTTAGAGTCATTTTTAGGGTTTATTTTCAAAGTTCATTTTGGAATTATTTACTGGAATTTTTCGGGGCTTACAATATAAAGTTAGCTAGAGACTAATTAAACAAATATATACAAAAGCAAACATCCATCCAAGAACTTGAATTCATATGAGATCCTATTTGATCAGACACT
This sequence comes from Combretum micranthum, assembly GCA_024138025.1. Lineage (NCBI taxonomy): Eukaryota > Viridiplantae > Streptophyta > Magnoliopsida > Myrtales > Combretaceae > Combretum > Combretum micranthum. Next base: position 6,475 of record JAMXBD010005180.1, read on the forward strand.
AACTAGGACCCCTGCATGGCTATGAAGTTCGCTCCGCTAAGATACAGACAGTTCTCCATTGTTTGTCAAATTATTTCTTTCTCTTTGTTTATAGTCCTTTATTATAAAACATTCTAAATATTCGCATACCAAATACTCATTTCATAACCATCTTACATTAAAACAACATAACTTCCCTATGACTTTAAGTTCAATGTATTACAATTACATACAAGTCACTTACTTATTGGATTTATGTTTATCTAACTTAACCATCTAATTTATTTTATTTTAGTGAAGTTCATTAGATCAACTAACTTTAGTTATGTCACAATTTCATTTCATTTATAAGAATCATGATAACTTAAGTCCATTAACTAATTCATTTAATATGCATAAAACATATTAAGTCTCATTTAGTTACTGAATTAGATTAAATTAAGTGAGGCTTAGATTTGCTAACTAAGTTTATTTTATGTCTAAGAAGTCTAAACTTGTAGTATTAACTCCTTTATCTAATGGTCTTGAAGAATTCATGATATGATTAGGTTTAACTACTTATATACAACTAACGAAACAAATCTATCTTATGCTTTGTTATTTTTAAAATTTCCTAAAACTTAAAACATAATAATCATGGGATTCTTTCTAAGCTTTTCATAGCATCTGGAATCACTTTAATCCGAGTTTAGATGATGAAATTATGATAAAATCAATTTAACTTAATAAGAAAGAGAAGAACAAAGAGGATCTGGGTCCATACGGGCCATTCCAAGGGTAGTGGTGATCACCACACCCCATATCAAGGAGAGTGTGAATGTAGAAGGAAGGCAGGGGCCACCACGTCCCTTGCCACGCCCCGTAGTGGGGGGCATATGCTCCCAGTGGGGGGCACAGTGGCAACTATACCCCCTGCTACGGCCCATAGGGAATGGCGTATCAACCTAGAACGTGTCTCCTGTTTTTTCTTTACTTCTTCATGCTACTTTTCTACATGTTTTATCCATCAAACACCATCCACAACACCTTATCAACTTAGCAACATAACTTATAACATCTCTATATTCATTATTACATCTCATTTACTCAATTGATCTCATTAATCATTTAATCCATCTATGAACACACATATATCTTAGGTCTTTAATGTTTAAGTTCTTACGCCACTTGTTTACAAGTTTCATCTTAAATATTACCTATAACTAACATTAAACCATCATATATAAGCAATCGCAACAATTAAAATAAAGAAACAACATCATACTTACATGCTCGATGAATCTCTACTATTTATCCTTCATTACTACTACAACTATATCGTTGTTGTAGCTTCCTCTAGCATATCTCTCACTTCTAGCTTCATCCTAACTTCAATCTCTCTTATTATCTTCTTAAGATTGGATTTGGTAATGGAATTGAGAGATAGATGTAAACCCCTGTTTTCTAAGCCCTAAACCTTAAGCCGGAAAGTCTACCGGAGACCTTAGGTCAACGGATCTTGAGTAAAACCCTACAGTTTAGATCCGAAAACCCGAGTTCGTAAATCGAGGAGTCGAAAAATAATTAAAGTGTTTAGAATAGTCCGTAATAATATTTGATTTTAAAAATATCAGATCGGTTCATTTCGGCTTATTTCGAACCCGTTTGGATACTGCTTTGGAAAGCGTGTCCCGGGGCTCGGAAAATTAAAATATATCTTTAATATTTTTAGACTCGTATTTTTATAAGGATTTCAAAAATATCAAGTTTAGAATTTTTCGGATTCTAAAAATATCAGTTATAGCTCATATAAGCTTATTTTACTCTTACCGGTAACTAATTGTTAAATTTCTAAAAATAATTTAATTGATTATTTTATTTAAATCATAAAAATTCTGCTACTTTAATAAAAATATTTTTCTTAATTTATTTATAAATTTTCTTATTCAAAAAGTCACTTTATCAACCCATACCTCAAGTACACATACATTATCATTACTACACATTATTATGTCTTCTTTTGCTTTTTCTTACACTCCTCTTCCCAAAATTGCAGCTGCCCATTCCCCATAAAACCACTTTTCATTATTTTTAATCAATTATTTGATATTTTAAAAGTCTCTTTTAGTTAAAATGGATGCAACTTGTTACACTTTCAAAATACAAGTTAAAATCAAACAAAACCACCCCTACACCACACTCAAATCACGCCAGCCCCCTCTCCTTGCAGCTGATGTTTTATTTTTTTTTTAAATTATTTAACACACTTAACTTCTATTTAAACATCTTATTCCTCTCCTTTCATCTTTACAAACCCTATATTTTTCCTCTCTCTTTTTCCCTCTCTTTTCTCTTCTTCTTGGCTTGTCTTCTTCCAAACAAGCTGCCCCATTTCTTTCCTTCCACATATATTTCTTGCAATTATTTGAGGTAATCTTTCTCTTTTAGCTCTTATAAGATGTTCTAGGATGATACCATGGATGTTTCATGCATCAAAGGACATTCCACAAGCTTAAAAGGCTATGGATGATGATGCCAAGAAGTGAAACACTCCTCTAGATGATGATCTCTTTTGTTCTTAGTATTTTTGTTATATGGAAGGCTTGTTTATTTCTTGTTTATGTGATAACTTGTAGATCTAGAGTTTTATCAAGCTTTAGTTATGTTTATGTGTAGATCTAGGAGTTCAAGGCTTACTACTAAGTTTTTCTTATGCTTTCATGGATATATATTGAGTAGATCTTAGATTCAAGTTGGAATGAAAAAGAAAAATTCGTAACTTGTCAATGCCCTATTTTAAAAACCCTCTTTCAAGTCTTAAAATGGAAGCTTTTGTTAAGAAAATGAAGGTTTGATGGATGTATATCATCAAGGCTTCATCTTGCAAGAATCAAAGTTGATTTTCAAAGTTTATTTTCAAAAACAAAAATTGTATTTTCGGATCAAGACAAAGATCCAAAATAAAAACATGTTTTTCAACTCACAAATGAGGATTTTATTCAAGAAATGAAGGGTTCTTAGGATATAATATGTAATGGGTTGTTTTCATGAGTTTTGATGAATTTTCTCAAGAGATATGTCCAAAATAAATTTATGAAAATTCGGATCAAGACCAAGACCTATTTTTGAACCCATCATCAACTTTAAAATGAAGATTTAGACAAAAATATAAGAGGCTCTTGATATAGATATCTTAAGGAATGGATTTTCATAAGTTTAATGGTTTTCCTAAAAGTATTGCTAAATCAAGTGCTTTGTAGAAGACAAATTTAGGTCTTGTTTTCATTGTAAGTTTCAAAGTGGAAATTCGTAATTATGAGAACCAATTTTGAAAACCTTCTTTTTGATCTCAAAACAAGTATTTTCATTGAAAATGAATGCTTTGATGATATATAATATAGGAAAATTATTTTCATTGAACTAAGTAGTTTTAGTAAAGGAATTACTCAAAACAAGACAATGAGTTTCAACTTGTAATTTCGGTTTTATGAAATGGATTCTTAGAAGTTTCATTTGAACTTTATGTTTGGTATTAGATAAGTGTGTAATCTCTTAATTTTGTTTTAGATCCCTTGCAAGCTTAGGACTAAAATAAATTGGTCTAAGTAGTTAAATAGAGTAGATATGGAAATTTTTCACAAAGGCTCAAATCTGGAATTTTCGTAACCCTACTGTACAGTACGTTTCCGACCCTTAAATGACCTTAAATGTTTGAATTAACTTTAGAAATGGATAGCTCTTTCGAAGTAGGTATAAATCGGTATATTATAAGCTAAATTCCGAGTTAAAATGAGTTAGATATGACCTTTTTAAGTTAAGGATTCAACCTAGACGGAAATTGACGAACTTAGTAAATAAAATTGTTAAGTTTAATAGAACTTCATAAGAGATACTCATTGAGGGTATTCTTTGTACCTAGGTGAATTGGAGGACGGGTTACCACTTCCCGAGGACTATTACGACTAGTGGATTTTCACTACATGGACAAGTGAGTTCATTTCTCAATTAATTATGCTCTTGGATGTGCTTGTAGTAGTAGTGGCATTAGACTTAGGAAAAGATAAAATTGTGTTTGAATGGTGATCTAAACTTGCATGAATGAACGATAAGTATATCGAGGCAAGCTTTGTTGTAATATCTTGTATGAGCTAGTATAGATTTGGAATGTCTGAAAATTGTATGGTCACTTTAAATTATCTAAGTAATATGTCATGATTATATGAATAAACTGTACATGCATATCACGTAGTGAGTCGTATATCATTGTCGAGTATATCTTTGGTGGGACAAAGGTGTACTTGGGAGGCAGCGGGTCTTTAAGAATGGGGCTAGGGTTGCATGACTTATGGACCACCCCATTCGAATATGAAACTATGGTTGCATGACTTATGGACCAACATTAATTGTGGTTGCATGTCTTATGGACCACCCCACTTAAGATTGGGATATGGTTGCATGTCTTATGGACCAACTTTGGAATTGTAGTTGCATGACTTATGAACTACCCCAAACCCCGAATGGAGGGCGTAAATTCATTCACTTATGACTACCGGAAAGTCATATGCTTGTTGCTCATATGCTTGTGCATTCATATGGTTGCTTAATTATAACTTGCTTGTATAGATATTTTAGCTTGGTCGGGCATGTTACTTGAAGAAAATGAATCTCACTAAGCATTAGCTTATACCCCAACAGTTTTTGTTGCAGTGTTCCTATTTTTGGATGTTCCGAGAGGACATTTTGTGCAGGTTTATCACATGGAATTAAAGAGCTTTTGAGGAAGTCGGGACCTAGTAGGCGTGGACTTCTAGGAAAATCTCTTTAATGTGAATTCATATATGTGTAATTGGAGCTAAACGATGTAGACTCCTATTATTTTGGCGGGGGTATGCCCCCTTGGCTTTTGTAAAGTTAACTGTTTATTTGTTGTGATTTATATTCTTAATGCTATGATGCTTTCTTAAGACTACTCGAATCAAAGTGTGATCCTAAAAGTTGTGTGAGTACACCTTACACTCGATATGTAAACTTATGGGATGACTAAGGTGTCATACTTAAGTTTAAATATCGGTGTGGTGGACTGTCGCGTTTAGGGTACCCTTTGGGGCGTGACAGTTTAAGTTGGTATCAGAGCATGGTTAAGAGTTTACAATCATAACTACAAATAAATAGCTTAAGAAAGGATAAAAAAAGGAAGGATATAATAGAATTATAAGGAAGACTTAGATGGGAAGACGACCATAGTATCGGCCTAAAATCCTATCGCTTTAACCTTTGTGGATAGTAACCACTAGGAAACAATCGACTTAGTATCGTAAAACCTTCATAGGTGACCTAATGAGACTCATAGAATGCCGCTTAGTTACTTTAGTTGCTTTTGGTATTGTATTGTATTGTTACATGTTGATTGTTTCGTTGTTGCTTATAGTATAAAATTTTACTTGATTTTGATTATGAGGATTTTTGCAGTGTTGTTCAAATTTCAATAAAGCTATATTTATGTTTTATGATCTCAGAATTTTATTACTTAAATTCCCTGATTTACCTTTACTTGTATTTTTCCGCTCGTATTACTACTTCTTTTATTTCCGTTACCTCGTTTGAAAATTAATAGAATATATTGAGAAGATTACTTAACTAGACAAAAATAAAATTTGCTACAGCCGAGGTAGAAGAAGGAGACGTCAGGAGGAAAGCGCCTCCAATCAACCCAATATGGAAGAAGGGCAACAAGCCGCCCCTCCTCCAAATCCTCCTGCAGATGCTACACAGGTAGCTTTGCAAGCCATGCTTGGACAAATGGCACAAATGACACAAGTGCTCGAAGCACTTCGACAAAGTTTGCCGGCAGCGGCACAAGCACAAGCTCCAGCTCCAACTCCACCACCACCTGCACCCCAAGCTTCTGTGGGGATGCCAGCACAGGAAAGCGCGCACTCTCACACTGCGCCTTTGCCTCCTCCACCACCTATGAGGCCATACAGAAGCTCCCTACCCGAGTTCATTAAGAGTAACAGATATTTTGAAGGGACTTTTGGGAGACCGGATGAGGCTGAGGATTGGTTAGCTCAGATAGAGCGATCCTTCAGGGCTTTTGAGTGCCACACCACCTGAGAGTTGATTATGGCACTTACCTGCTTCGGTTGAATGCACGGGTTTGGTGGGAATCGAAAGAAAGAGAGCTCATGCCACCAGTTACTTGGGAAAGGTTCCGCCATGAGTTCTTGGAGAATTACTTCCCCGGAAGTCTCCGGGTGCAGTTCAGCTCAGAATTCCTGAACATTGCTCAGAAGGGAAGGACTGTGAGCAATATGAAACTGAGTTTAGTCGATTACTGCAATATGCTCCGGATTCTTACAAGCACAGTGAGGAGCTAAAAATACGAGTTTTCTTAAATGGATTAGATGAGGAGTTGAGGATGAGGCTAGAAGAGTTTAATATTAAGAACTTTGTTGAGCTGTAGAAAGAGCCCGGATAGTGGAAGGGGCTAAGAAAAGGAAGGGCAAGACTGCTGAGAAGCCACCCTCGGTTTTTGGAAAGAAGTTTTATGGGGGATCAGGATCTGGATTCTCCCACAAGAGGTTCAAGCCGTCTTATGGCTATAAGGGTAACACTAGTGGGGGACAGGCTACCCCTAAGAGTGTCAGTTGCTGGAAATGTAAGGGGGATCACTACCCCAAGAAATGCCCACAGTTGGCAGATAAGTGTTATTTCTGTGGCGACTCATCCCATAAGATTGCTAACTGCCCAAAGAAGACTACGACCATGTGCTTTGTCTGCAAGCAATTTGGTCACTTTGCCAATGAGTGCCCTCAAAGGAAGAATGCTCCAGCTAAACCTTTTGGGGGATCAGCAGCAGCAAGACCCGGGAACGGGAATAGTGGGAACAATAATAGCAGCCGTGCTGGGTCAGCAATGCATGGAATGAGGATCTACAACCTCGAAGGGCAATGGGTATGCGAAGAGATGGGAAATGAAGACTGCGGATTGGCTGCTCTCGAGGAGGATAATGGCCCGGACTTCGGTCTTGTGACAGGTAGGTCTCCTAACTCTTGTCTTTGTTTTTCTGCTGCTTTGATTTGTTAAGATTCAAGTATAAGAAAAGAAAAACAAGTTTGGTTAAGTTAAAGTAGTTAGGAAGATAAGTTAGGATGGTGTGAAGGTAGTGATTAGTAAGTGTTGGACGCAGGACACATACGGATAGCTAAGACGACTGCTTATGCTCTTTTTGACACGGGAGCCACACATTCGTTCATCACCACCGATTGGCTAGACAAGTTGGTTTACCAATAGCCACTATTGCCTCTAGCTTTCGTGTTAGAACCCCGACTGGGAGTGTGGTGACGACAAATGAGATGCTAAAGGATTGTCCAATGGAGATTCATGGGCATGGTACGAAGTGTGATTTGATAGTATTGGAGATGAGTAAATATGAAGTGATTTTGGGTATGAGTTGGTTAGCCATTGCTAAAGCCGTTGTGGATTGTCGAAGGAAGAAAGTAAATTTCAAGGATGTTGATGGAATGGATGTTGAGTTCACAGGTGAGACGGTAGTTTCAAGAGGAACTGATCTATGCTCATTTGAGTTGCTTATGGATGGAGAGGATAAGATGGAAAGTGAAGGTTGTCTTAATGCAACAGAAAAGAAGAAGGATTACCTAAGATTGAGGATATAACGGTTGTCAAAGAATTTCTCGATGTCTTTCCGGATGAGCTACCAGGTTTGCCACCTAAGAGGGAAATTGATTTTGAGATTGACTTGGTGCCAAATACTGAGCCGATATCTAAAGCGCCGTATCGTATGGCCCCTGTTGAGTTAAAGGAATTACAAAAGCAATTGCAAGAACTCTTGGACCATGGATTCATAAGACCAAGTGTGTCACCATGGGGTGCACCTGTATTATTTGTTAAGAAGAAGGATGGTTCAATGAGATATGTGTTGATTATCGGGAGTTGAACAAGGTTACAATTAAGAATAAGTATCCACTTCCAAGGATTGATGACCTTTTCGATCAGCTACAAGGAGCAAGTGTATTCTCACGGATTGATCTACGATCAGGGTATCATCAGTTAAGGGTCAAACCTGAAGATGTGCCAAGACTGCTTTTCGGACTCGTTATGGACATTATGAGTTCTTAGTGATGTCTTTTGGATTAACGAATGCTCCTGCCGCCTTCATGGACTTGATGAATCGAGTATATAAGTCATTGTTGGACAAATGTGTGATTGTGTTTATAGATGATATTTTGATTTACTCGAAGACAAGAGAGCAACACGAAGAGCACCTTCGCATGGCCTTACAAATCCTGAGGGAACATAAGTTATACGCCAAATTTTCTAAGTGTGACTTTTGGCTAGATAGGATATCATTTTTGGGACATGTTGTGTCGGGTGAAGGCATATCAGTAGACCCTGAGAAGATTAAGTCTGTGGTGGAATGGAAGCCGCCTAAGACCGTGACTGAAGTAAGGAGCTTTTGGGTTTAGCCGGATATTACAGGAAGTTTGTCCAAGACTTTTCCAAGATAGCCAAGCCGTTAACTCAGTTAACGCAAAAGAATGAAAGTTTGTTTGGACGGAAAAGAGGGACCAAAGTTTTCAAGAATTGAAGCAAAGGCTTGTCTCTGCTCCGATTTTGGTTTTGCCAAACCCCGAGAAACCCTATACGGTACATAGTGATGCTTCGAAAAATGGTCTCGGATGCGTTCTCATGCAAGAGGAAAGGTGATTGCCTATGCTTCAAGACAGCTAAGGCCACATGAGCAAAATTACCCCACGCATGACTTGGAACTAGCCGCTGTTGTCTTTGCCTTGAAGATATGGAGACATTACCTATATGGACAACGGTGTGAGATCTACACCGACCACAAGAGTCTTAAGTATTTGTTCACCCAAAAGGAGTGAACATGAGGCAGCGAAGATGGCTAGAGTTAATTAAAGATTACGATTTGGGGATAAATTATTGCCCGGAAGGGTGAATGCAGTTGCCGATGCCTTGAGTCGCAAGAACCACGGGGAGGTCGCAACTCTTTTGACGGACCAGAAAGAATTGATTAAAGAATTTGAGAGGCTAAGCATCGAATTTGTTGGGCAAGACTTGGAAATGGAAATAGCAAATTTGGTGTTGGAACCAACTTTGGTGGAAAGGATTAAAGAGGCTCAGCGCTATGATGAAGTGATACAAAGGATAAAAAAGAAGTTCAGGAGGGAAAGTATACTGATTTTTCAATAGATGATGAGGATGTAGTAAGGATGAAGGACGATTGTGTGCCTGATGACGAAGAAATGAGGAAGGAAATCATGAGTGAAGCACACAATTCTGGGTACACGGTACACCCGGGAGGAACCAAGATGTACCAAGACCTTAAGGGACATTATTGGTGGAACGGAATGAAACGGGATGTGGCAGATTTTGTGATTAAGTGCCCAACATGCCAACAAGTGAAGGTGAACATCAAAGGCCGGGTGGATTGTTAAAACCTTTGCCTATACCGGAGTGGAAGTGGGACCAGATTTCTATGGACTTTGTTTGTGGTTTACCAAGGACACCGTCAGGTCATGATGCTATATGGGTTGTGGTTGACCGGTTAACTAAGTCTGCTCACTTCTTGCCAATAAGTATGACTTTCTCCATGGATAAATTGGCGAGGCTGTACATGAAGGAAATTGTTCGTTTACATGGGTACCGCCGGGATTGTGTCGGATCGAGACCCGAGATTTGTGTCTAAGTTCTGGATAAGCTTGCAGAAGTGTTTGGGGACAAAGTTGCATTTTAGCACAGCCTATCATCCTCAAACTGATGGACAGTCGGAAAGAACGATCCAGACTTTGGAAGATATGCTTAGGGCATGTGTGATGGAGTTCAAGGGAAGTTGGGAAGCGCATTACCTTTGGTTGAGTTCGCTTACAACAATAGCTATCACTCGACTATCAAGATGCCGCCTTATGAGGCCTTATATGGACGTAAGTGTAGATCCCCGTTGTTTGGGATGATGTTGAGAAGGAAGTTCTTGGACCCGATCTAGTGCAAGATGCCACCGACAAGGTTCGGATAATCCAACAACGAATGAAGGAAGCTCAGGATAGACAGAAAAGCTGGGCAGATTTGAAAAGAAGGGTTCTTGAGTTTCAAGTGGGTGATCATGTGTATTTAAAGATAAATCCTATCAAAAGTATCCATCGAGTTCGCTCACAAGGAAAGTTGAGCCCCCGGTATATTGGTCCTTTCGAAGTATTGGAACGGGTTGGAGAATTAGCATACCGCCTTGCCTTACCGCCAAATCTTTCGGGAGTGCACAATGTTTTTCATGTCTCGGTTCTTCGCAAGCACATAGCCGACCCGGATCAAGTTATAGAGTTGGAACCGGTGTTATTAAAAGAAAACCTCACTTACGAGGAGCACCCTACAGATTTTGGACACAAAGATACAAAAGTTAAGGAATAAGGAAATTAAGTATGTGAAGGTTCTTTGGAGGAATCATGCACATGAGGAAGCAACTTGGGAGGCAGAAAGTGAAATGCGGCAGAAGTACCCTAGTTTGTTTGAGGATCAGGTACGTCTTTCAAGTTTTGCGGACAAAACTTTCTTTAAGGTGGGTAGGTTGTAAACCCCTGTTTTCTAAGCCCTAAACCTTAAGCCGGAAAGTCTACCGGAGACCTTAAGTCAACGATCTTGAGTAAAACCCTACAGTTTAGATCCCAAACCCGAGTTCGCAAATCGAGGAGTCGAAAAATAATTAAAGTGTTTAGAATAGTCCGTAATAATATTTGATTTATTAAAAATATCAGATCGGTTCAATTTCGGCTTATTTCGAACCCGTTTGGATACTGCTTTGGAAAGCGTGTCCCGGGGCTCGGAAAATTAAAAATATATCTTTAATATTTTTAGACTCGTATTTTTATAAGGATTTCAAAAATATCAAGTTTAGAATTTTTCGGATTCTAAAAATATCAGTTATAGCTCATATAAGCTTATTTTACTCTTACCGGTAACTAATTGTTAAATTTCTAAAAATAATTTAATTGATTATTTTATTTAAATCATAAAAATTCTGCTACTTAATAAAAATATTTTTCTTAATTTATTTATAAATTTTCTTATTCAAAAAGTCACTTTATCAACCCATACTCAAGTACACATACATTATCATTACTACACATTATTATGTCTTCTTTTGCTTTTTCTTACACTCCTCTTCCCAAAATTGCAGCTGCCCATTCCCCATAAAATTAGCCACTTTTCATTATTTTTAATTATTATTTGATATTTTAAAGTCTCTTTTAGTTAAAATGGATGCAACTTGTTACACTTTCAAAATACAAGTTAAAATCAAACAAACCACCCCCCCTACACACATCAAAATCACGCCAGCCCCCTCTCCCTTGCAGCTGATGTTTTTTTTTTTTTAAATTATTTAACACACTTAACTCTATTTAAACATCTTATTCTCTCTCTTTCATCTTTACAAACCCTATATTTTTCCTCTCTCTTTTTCCCTCTCTTTTCTCTTCTTCTTGGCTTGTCTTCTCCAAACAAGCTGTCCCCATTTCTTGCTTCCACATATATTTCTTGCAATTATTTGAGGTAATCTTTCTTTTTAGCTCTTATAAGATGTTCTAGGATGATACCATGGATGTTTCATGCATCAAAGGACATTCCACAAGCTTAAAAGGCTATGGATGATGATGCCAAGAAGTGAAACACTCCTCTAGATGATGATCTCTTTTGTTCTTAGTATTTTTGTTATATGGAAGGCTTGTTTATTTTCTTGTTTGTGATAACTTGTAGATCTAGAGTTTTACAAGCTTTAGTTATGTTTATGTGTAGATCTAGGAGTTCAAGGCTTACTACTAAGTTTTTCTTATGCTTTCATGGATATATATTGAGTAGATCTTAGATTCAAGTTGGAATGAAAAAGAAAAATTCGTAACTTGTCAATGCCCTATTTTAAAAACCCTCTTTCAAGTCTTAAAATGGAAGCTTTTGTTAAGAAAATGAAGGTTTGATGGATGTATATCATCAAGGCTTCATCTTACAAGAATCAAAGTTGATTTTCAAAGTTTATTTTCAAAAACAAAAATTGTATTTTCGGATCAAGACAAAGATCCAAAATAAAAACATGTTTTCAACTCACAAATGAGGATTTTATTCAAGAAATGAAGGGTTCTTAGGATATAATATGTAATGGGTTGTTTTTCATGAGTTTTGATGAATTTTCTCAAGAGATATGTCCAAAATAAATTTATGAAAATTCGGATCAAGACCAAGACCTATTTTTGAACCCATCAATCAACTTTAAAATGAAGATTTAGACAAAAATATAAGAGGCTCTTGATATAGATATCTTAAGGAATGGATTTTCATAAGTTTGAATGGTTTTCCTAAAAGTATTGCATAAATCAAGTGCTTTGTAGAAGACAAATTTAGGTCTTGTTTTCATTGTAAGTTTCAAAGTGGAAATTCGTAATTATGAGAAGACCAATTTGAAAACCTTCTTTTTGATCTCAAAACAAGTATTTTCATTGAAAATGAATGCTTTGATGATATATAATATAGGAAAAATTATTTTCATTGAACTAAGTGAGTTTTAGTAAAGGAATTACTCAAAACAAGACAATGAGTTTCAACTTGTAATTTGGTTTTATGAATATGGATTCTTAGAAGTTTCATTTGAACTTTATGTTTGGTATTAGATAAGTGTGTAATCTCTTAATTTTGTTTTGAGGATCCCTTGCAAGCTTAGGACTAAAATAAATTGGTCCTAAGTAGTTAAATGAGTAGATATGGAAATTTTTCACAAAGGCTCAAATCTGGAATTTTCGTAACCCTACTGTACAGTACGTTTCCGACCCTTAAATGACCTTAAATGTTTGAATTAACTTTAGAAATGGATAGCTCTTTCGAAGTAGGTATAAATCGGTATATTATAAGCTAAATTCCGAGTTAAAATGAGTTAGATATGACCTTTTTAAGTTAAGGATTCAACCTAGACGGAAATTGACGAACTTAGTAAATAAAATTGTTAAGTTTAATAGAACTTCATAAGAGATACTCATTGAGGGTATTCTTTGTACCTAGGTGAATTGGAGGACGGGTTACCACTTCCCGAGGACTATTACGACTAGTGGATTTTCACTACATGGACAAGTGAGTTCATTTCTCAATTAATTATGCTCTTGGATGTGCTTGTAGTAGTAGTGGCATTAGACTTAGGAAAAGATAAAATTGTGTTTGAATGGTGATCTAAACTTGCATGAATGAACGATAAGTATATCGAGGCAAGCTTTGTTGTAATATCTTGTATGAGCTAGTATAGATTTGGAATGTCTGAAAATTGTATGGTCACCTTTAAATTATCTAAGTAATATGTCATGATTATATGAATAAACTGTACATGCATATCACGTAGTGAGTCGTATATCATTGTCGAGTATCCTTTGGTGGGACAAAGGTGTACTTGGGAGGCAGCGGGTCTTTAATGAATGGGGCTAGGGTTGCATGACTTATGGACCACCCCATTCGAATATGAAACTATGGTTGCATGACTTATGGACCAACATTAAAATTGTGGTTGCATGTCTTATGGACCACCCCACTTAAGATTGGGATTATGGTTGCATGTCTTATGGACCAACTTTGGAATTGTAGTTGCATGTCTTATGAACTACCCCAAACCCCGAATGGAGGGCGTAAATTCATTCACTTATGACTACCGGAAAGTCATATGCTTGTTGCTCATATGCTTGTGCATTCATATGGTTGCTTAATTATAACTTGCTTGTATAGATATTTTAGCTTGGTCGGGCATGTTACTTGAAGAAAATGAATCTCACTAAGCATTAGCTTATACCCCAACAGTTTTTGTTGCAGTGTTCCTATTTTTGGATGTTCCGAGAGGACATTTTTGCAGGTTTATCACATGGAATTAAAGAGCTTTTGAGGAAGTCGGGACCTAGTGTAGGCGTGGACTTCTAGGAAAATCTCTTTAATGTGAATTCATATATGTGTAATTGGAGCTAAACGATGTAGACTCCTATTATTTTGGCGGGGGTATGCCCCCTTGGCTTTTGTAAAGTTAACTGTTTATTTGTTGTGATTATATTCTTAATGCTATGATGCTTTCTTAAGACTACTCGAATCAAAGTGTGATCCTAAAAGTTGTGTGAGTACACCTTACATCGATATGTAAACTATGGGATGACTAAGGTTGTCATACTTAAGTTTAAATATCGGGTGTGGTGGACTGTCACGTTTAGGGTACCCTTTGGGGCGTGACATAAGAAGAGAAGAAGAAGAAGAAAGAAGAAAAAGAAAGAGAAGGAAACGTAAAGAACAAGAGAAAGGAAGAAAGAAAGAAAAGGAATGGCAGCAAGAAGGAACAAAAAGGTTAAATAGGATAATGACAAAGGTCAATAAGGATATTAATGTTTAAAAGGTTTTAATTTAAGCTTTTCATATCATTAACTTAAGCATTAAACAATTAGGAGAAAATTTTAGAATATAAATAAGTAAACTCAATAACTTGACTTACGAACCAAGTTTGGAAATTAATTTGTAAAACTTGATATTTAGTTTAGTTTAGGCTTAGAAATTGATATTTTTAAATAATCAAGTAATCTGAAAATTCATGAAAAATGAAAGTATAGAATTTATATTATAGAGACTATATTTAAGTATTTTAAAAATTTAAATATCGAGCTCAAGAAAATTTAGATCATTTATAAATCAAGATAAATGGTTAGTTAATTAAAATTGGTTGATTAAATAGTAAAATTTGGCTTGATAGGAAAATAATCAAAGTGAGTAAGTAATTTGAAAGAAACAGGAGTTTAAATTTGTTAACTAAAAGAGATTAAGAAATTTGCTTTATGGAATGGATAATTGAAATAGATAAAAGGTTGAAAAGTGTGTTTTGAAATCTCAAATTCAATTAAGTCTATTTACTAATTGATTATATCACTCTTATCGATGTATAACCTATAATTTAAGTTATTTATTTTAATTAAACTATCTAAACTATGTTATTAAATTACACTTCTAAAACAACTTTCGTATTAATTATCCATTGGTAGTTGATATTATATAGCATTAGTTTTCATAATTCGAAAGCTATCAATCATTTAAGATTTTATTCTTTTACTCACTCTTTCATTGTTTTATTCCAATTAATTTAGATTTAGATTTGTCCATTGTTTTTACTTCCATTGTAATTTTGAATTATTTAATAATCTATTATTTATTCTGTTAATTCTTATATTTCTATATTCATTATCCAATCTGTTTTATATTTTGTTGAGTTATGCTTTCTTACCATATTAATTTGGGTTAGTTATAATATTCTTATTTCCATAAAACGGCTTTAAAAATAAGGTATATAAATTTTAGTACAATACTTTATAATTATTTATTTACTCATCATTCATTTATTTATATACATATATTTTAATTTCACCCTTGTTACTTTGTAGAATTTTATCTTGAAATATAATAATTCAAATTTTTAAACAATCACTAAATTATTTAAATTTCAATATTTTAGATCGCAAGAAATTAAAAATGTCTTCCATGACTTTTCTTAAAACATTTTTAATAATTTATTATTTTTCTTAATGATTATTATTTTCGAATTTATGAATATTGGGTTATTACAAGTGCACTTAATTCACCTATCTTCTTAAATATTATGACTTAAAATAAACCACTCGAATAATTGTAACCTTTCGTGTAACGCATCTAGTGAGTTAATGACTTTATAGCTAAATGGTATTAAGATTGGCTTCGAATTAATGAATAAGGTTTAAATCCCCCCATATAAGAGGATCCAAATATGAGGTAATTGGTATAAGATTTTTTATTTTAAGGTCCTTATGCATCTTCAGCTTTTGGGATTTTCATATAATTTTATTTTTTAAGGATATTATCATAAAAAAAATAAAGAAATTCAAGAAAACCTTATAATAAAGGGTTGGCCTTCTGGATCTTGTAGAATTGTTTTTAAGGATATAAAGGGCCCAACGGAAAAAAGAATTGGAAAACTAGAGTAATTTAGTACAACTAAACGGGCCCACACAACTATGTATTTAATCATGTTCTAGCATGCAAGAAAGTCTAGAAGACTTAAAACAGAAGATGTAGGACGACTACTCGTCAAGCAACTGCACCTCATATTTAATTATATATCAATAGTCTTAAAGTTTGAAGGATAAATCCAATGTTAAAATTTTTAAAAATTAGCACAAATTCTTTTAATATATCCCTCATATGACAATTTGCATGAAAAAGTTAAGGGTCAATCTTAATAAAACAAAGCATTAATAATTTTCTTTTTTTTTTTTAGTAATTCTTATCTGCTACCCTCTTTACTTTATGATAAATATACAAATTTTAGCTTATAAAGTTGAAAGAATTTTTATATTGAAAAAGAAAAAAAATATTTTAATAGAAAATCACAAAAAAAATCTACCAAATAAAAATAATTGAAAAAATGATTTTAGATTATATGAAATAGATCACTTTTTAGAAGACAATTTAAACAAGATTATACGAAACATGTCGTTTAACGAGATCAGTTCAATACAATTACATCAAACTTGTATAATCAAGAAACTAAAAATAAATGAATTCAATTCAAAATTGATGCTTTCTTTCTCTGACCTTCATTGATGAACCCTTAAGCTCCCAAATAAAAATAAGAAATTAAAATCTAAGAAAATTTGACATTACAAAATCTAAAAACATAAAATTGCTTGAAATCATCTTTTTATAGTGTGTTTTGAGGTTGAAACGATCCCAATCAGAGAACCAAAATGACTTATTACAACAGGCTCAAAAATTACTCCTTGGAATTATGTAATATTTTTCATAATTCTTTTTAGATTAGAATTAGTTCTCGAAATAAAAAATAGGTTTGATTATTTTTTATGTTTTTTATCCCACTGATGTAACTCCCATGTTTTTCCATAGATTAAGTTTGGAGAATAAAATCAAAGCTATTATAGATTTATAGAAATGTTAGAATGAATGGTATATTTTGTAAATTCAATTATCATAGTATTTGTAAAATGGCTCAAATAGGAATAGAAACTTAAAAATTTCAATTGACCCATTTCAAATTTTTTATCCAGTATCTTGCTTTAAACTCTCTTAGAATTTGATTTCTAAAACTTAACATTTAAATTATAAGGAATTTCAATATAGAATCTTATAAAAGAAATTTTATTTAAATAAAATTTATAAATTAACTTGATTAATCTTTGTAAAGATTTCAAATTACTAGATTTTGATTTCTTTAGTTTTCAAGAGGCCTTTTCATGCATGAAAGCCCATTGTCTATCTCCCCATCATACTTAGCCTACACATGCACACATATAATCACTTTTAATATGTCTTAAAATCAAACCATGCTTTATCTAAATTATTATGAATAAATATCAGATTTTACTTTGGAAAAAATTACTCCTTCTTTTCCTTATAGCAGGCGCCACACACACATACACATATATTGTATTTTCTTATTCATTCTCTAATTCTCCTAAAATTCAATTATACATCCATCAATAAGTTAAGACTCATTTAAACGAGTTGTCTATAA
>JAMXBD010005181.1:0-23998 GCA_024138025.1 Combretum micranthum
CTAAAGATACTAAAAATTCCATTAAACATTGAGTAAACAGACGAAACCCGATGACTCGAAACAAGGACAAGGGTCTAACCCTAATGAAGCCGATCAATCGCTATACACCAACCTGACCCCAAGATAGCACACCCAAACCAACAGGTGATGTACTAAATGATTGGACAATTGGCCAATCTTTGAACACTTTCATCCAGAATCCAAAATCTCGTTCAGAACCCACGCCCAGGTCAGAGTGCCCGGATTCGCCCCACATCCGCCGCCCGCAGATCATCGGGATATGACTGCAGAGGCACCTGCTCCACAAGAGGAGCATTCCTATAATGTGCATTGCCGCCCCCCCGCCATACAGGAGACCCCACGAAGCTCTTTACCGACTTCATTAAGAGCAACCGGTATTTTGATGGGGCATTCGGCAAGCCGGATGAAGCTGAGGATTGGTTGGCTCAAGTGGAACGTTCTTTTGCTGCATACGAGATCCCACCTTATTTGCAGCTGGAATATGGGACGTATATGTTAAGATACAATGCGCGAGTCTGGTGGGACTCCAAGAGAAGGAATTTGACTTCCCCGGCCACTGGGAAACCTTTCGCCGGGAATTCTTGAATAATTATTTTCCCTCTAGCTTGAGGGTGAAGTATAGTGCGGATTTCCTTCATGTAAAGCAGAAAGGGAGAACAGTAGAGCAATATGAAACTGAGTTTGTTCACTTGCTGCAGTATGCCCCTGAATCTTTCAGGGATAGTGAGGAATTAAAGAAGCAGGTATTTCTGGGAGGCTTGACGAGGAACTGCGAATCAAGCTGGAAGAGTTCGGAGTAAGAACCTATCCTGAGATGGTAGAAAAGGCTCGGGTCATTGAAGGGGCTAGGAAAAGGAAGTATCAGGAGCCCGAAAAGAGAGTATTCGGGAAGAGGCCGTTTGATGCCTCGAGCTCAGGGTTCAAAGGTAAACGGTACAGGCCGTACCAAGGGTTTAAAGAGGAGTCTAGCAGCAAGCCGACCCAGTTCAAGACCAATGTCACATGTTGGAAATGTAAGGGGACACATGCACCTAGGCAATGCCCGCAGTTGAGGAACAAGTGCTACTTTTGTGGCGATGCTGGCCACATGGTTTTTACGTGCCCGAAGAAACTGGCAGTAACTTGCTTCATTTGCAAGGAAAAAGGGCACTTAGCTTCCGAATGTTCACAACGAAAGAGCGTGGCCACCCGACCCTTCGGAGCCTCGAGTAATACCAACCCCTTGAGGTCTGGTAACAAGAGCGGAGTCGAGCAGCTTCCGCGATGCATGGGATGAGGCTGTACAATCTGGAAGGCCAATGGATGGTGGAAGAAGAAAGATGAGGAAGTGGAGTTGGCAGCTTTGGATCAAGCGAGAATGTGATGGCGGCCTGGTGACAGGTTAGTAACGGAAACCCCTCCTAAGTTGAAATTAAGTTGTTTAATTTGAATTATTGTTTAAATGAAATTGTAATATTATGGAAAGCTGGAAGTAGAGACCCTATGTGGATAGCCTTAAGAATATTTTAAGGTTCATATGTGATGGGTGTTTGTTGACCTCAGGACACATACAAGTAAATAGCGTGGAAGCCTATGCTTTGTTTGACACGGGAGCGACCCACTCGTTCATCACCTATAGTTTGGCCAACCGACTCGGATTGCCTATAGCCACAACCACGGTTAGCTTGAGGATTAAGACCCCCACTGGGAGTGTTGTGTCGACCCGAGATCTGATAAAAGACTGTCCATTGGGAATCCTTGGTCGCCACTCCAAAAGTGATTTAATTGTGTTGGAAATGAATAAATACGAAGTTATCCTCGGGATGAATTGGCTAAGTAGAGTAAAGGCAATAGTGGATTGCCAAAAGGACTGTATGTTTTTATGATCAATCGGGAGAAAAAGTAGAATTTATGGGAGAGGCCTTAGTCCCAAGAAGGTTTGATCTAAGCTCGTTCGAGTTGATGATGGAGGATGAGGAGATGATACCGATTGAGGGTGTCTTGGATGAAGGGGAAACCCGTGAGGAAAAGAATATTCCAGTGGTGAATGAATACTTGGATGTGTTCCCAGAAATTTTGCCGGGATTACCGCCAAGAAGAGAGATCGACTTTGAGATTGTGTTGGCTCCAAATACCGAACCGATATCTAAAGCGCCATACCGGATGGCACCGGCTGAGTTGAAGGAGCTAAAGACGCAGTTACAAGAACTTCTGGACCAGAAATTTATAAGACCAAGTGTATCGCCATGGGGCGCACCCGTCTTGTTTGTGAAGAAGAAGGACGGATCGATGAGATTGTGTATCGACTACCGGGAATTGAATAAGTGACTGTCAAAAATCGATATCCCTTGCCAAGAATTGACGATTTGTTTGACCAACTGCAAGGAGCTTGTGTGTTCTCACGTATTGACTTACGTTCGGGGTATCATCAGTTGAGGATTAAGCCTGAGGATGTGCCTAAGCTTTTCGTACTCGTTATGGGCACTACGAGTTTCTGGTAATGTCATTTGGACTGACTAATGCACCGGCTGCATTTATGGACTTAATGAATAGGGTCTATAAGCCGCTTTTGGATAAATGTGTGATAGTCTTTATAGACGACATCCTCATATATTCAAAGACCAAAGAGCAACATGAGGAGCATCTCCGTTTGGCATTGCAAACCTTACGAGATAACAAGCTGTACGCCAAGCTGTCCAAGTGTGACTTTTGGTTAGACAGGATATCCTTCCTCGGACATGTGGTAACGGGTGATGGGATATCAGTTGATCCCGAAAAGATCAAGGCGATGGATTGGAAGCCACCACAAACAGTTACTGAAGTAAGGAGTTTCTTGGGATTAGCTGGCTACTATCGCAAGTTTGTGAAGGATTTCTCCAAGATAGCTAAGCCGCTGACTCAATTGACTCAAAAGAATGAAAAATTCATTTGGACAGACAAGAGAGAACAAAGTTTTCAGGAACTAAAGCGACGACTGGTCTCGGCACCGATTTTGGTTTTACCAGATCCGGAAAAGTCTTACACGGTACATAGTGATGCTTCAAGAAATGGTCTTGGATGCGTCTTGATGCAAGAACGGAAGGTCATTGCGTATGCTTCTCGGCAATTGAGACCGCATGAGCAGAATTACCCTACGCATGATTTGGAACTAGCTGCAGTTGTCTTTGCCTTGAAGTTATGGCGACATTATCTGTATGGACAACGGTGTGAGATATACACAGATCATAAAAGCCTTAAATACCTGTTCACACAGAAGGAGTTGAACATGAGGCAAAGGAGGTGGCTGGAATTAATAAAAGATTATGACCTGGGGATAAATTACTGTCCAGGGAGAGTAAATGCAGTCGCGGATGCCCTAAGTCGGAAGAATCACGGGGAAGTAGCCGCTTTGATTACAAGTCAGAAGGAGTTGATTAAGGAATTTGAGAAATTAAGGATCGAGTTCATAGATCGAAGTGCTGAGCTTGAGATATCTAACTTGGTGCTGGAACCAACCCTCGTAGAAAGAATCAAAGAAGCACAGAGGTATGACGAAGTGATACAAAAGATAAAAAGGGAAACCCAAGCGGGAAAGTACCTTGACTTTGCCGTGGATGAGGAAGACGTGATCCGAATGAACGGAAGGCTGTGCGTACCAGAGGAGAGTTGAAGAAGGAAATAATGAGTGAGGCACATAACTCCGGGTATACCATGCATCCGGGAGGCACCAAAATGTACCAAGATTTGAAAAGTTGCTATTGGTGGAATGGATGAAGCGAGATGTGGCAGATTATGTAATGAAGTGCGCAGTATGCCAACAGGTGAAGGTAGAGCACCAGAGACCGGGCGGATTGCTAAAGCCCTTACCCATTCCTGAATGGAAGTGGGATCAAATATCCATGGATTTTGTTTGTGGCTTTCCCAAGACTCCATCGGGTTGTGATGCAATATGGGTAATAGTGGATCGGTTAACTAAGTCGGCGCATTTCCTACCCATAAATATGACCTATTCAATGGAAAGGTTAGCCAAGATTTATATCAGAGAGATCGTAAGATTACATGGCATACCTGCAGGGATCATCTCAGATAGAGACCCGAGATTTGTGTCCAAGTTTTGGAGAGCTTGCAGAAGAGCTTGGGTACTAAATTGCATTTCAGTACGGCTTACCATCCTCAGACCGACGGACAGTCTGAGCGGACGATCCAAACCTAGAAGACATGTTAAGGGCGTGTGCCCTGGAATTCAAAGGGAATTGGGATAGTCATGTACACCTAATCGAGTTTGCCTATAATAACAGCTATCACTCCACTATCCAGATGCCTCCGTATGAAGCTTTGTATGGACGGCGTTGTAGGTCCCCTTTGTTTTGGGATGAAGTGGAAAAGGTAGCAATTGGGCCGGAATTGGTACAGGAAGCCGCGGATAAAGTGAGGTTGATTCAGCGGAAAATGAAGGAAGCCCAGGATCGACAAAAGAGCTGGGCAGACTTGAAAAGACAGAGCTTGAATTTAAAGTGGGTGATCATGTGTACCTGAAGATAAACCCGATTAAAAGTATCAAGAGGATGCGTACACAAGGGAAATTAAGCCCGAGATACATTGGACCTTTTGAGATCTTGAAAGAGTCGGAGACCTGGCGTATCGGCTAGCCCTACCACCTAATTTGTCCGGGATTCACAATGTGTTCCATGTGTCAGTTTTGAGGAGATATGTTGCCGACCCAGAAAGGATTCTGGAATTGGAACCAATCCAGTTGAAGGAAAACCTGACATATGAAGAACACCCAGTAAAGATATTGGATAAGAAAACTCAAAGGCTACGAAACAAAGACATTCACTACGTGAAAGTGTTATGGAGGAATCATGCCTTTGAAGAAGCAACCTGGGAAGCGGAAGATGAAATCCGGAGAAAGTACCCCGAGATATTTGAAGGACAAGGTACGTCAGTTCCGTTTTGAGGACAAAACTTTATTTAAGGTGGGGAGGTTGTAAACCCCGGTAATTCTCAGTAGCTAGAAAACCCCGGGAATTGGAAGCGAAACCCTAATCCGATCAGGTTGAGTTTAGTGAATGAAGCCTAGGAACCCTAAATCCGGCTTTCCTTCGGTTTCATAGTAAAATAAATATTATGAAGTAAATGAATTAATTGTTCCAAAGTACATTTCAAACCTTTGAAAGTTTTAAATTCGGGAATTTTTCAATTCCGGGCCTTCCCGAGCCCAATTACGGAAAAGCGTGCCCCGGGCCACGGATTCAGAAAAATGTTCCGGAATATTCATTAGAACCGTAATTTTATAAGGATTCCAAAAATATCAATTTCATAATTTTCCGAGCTATAAAAATTACAGTTATAGCTTTTCCCGTGTTTTCGGAACAACCGGTAAAGTAGATGTCTTGTCTACTATTCACAAGTACAACCTACACTACACACTACCCATACCCTATTCTTACATCCTTACAACTACTCATTTCAATTTTCTTTTCCAAGAAAATTTTCTCTTAAATAATTATTACATTTATTACATTTCATTTACTAAATTACAAATATCAAATTTTTAAAACCACACACACACACACATGCATGATGGCCGCGCCCCCCCTTGTTTTTTTTTCCTTCATTTAATTATTTTTATCCCATTTTGTAAAGCTAAACCCTAATTTACTTCATATATATACATAATATACTCTCTCTTCTCATTTTCTCCTCATTTTAACTTTTGAAAAGAGAAAAACTCTCTCCTTTTACCCTCTTGATGCCGTGAGCTTGCCCCCTCCCCTTCCTCACATTTCCAACTTTGTTTCTTCTCTATTTCACTTCAAGACTCCATTGGTATGTGTATTTAAGCTTTGTTTCTTCCTACTCTTGTAATGGCAAAGCTATATCTTGTGTGTTTTCTCATTTAATCCCAATGAGCTCATGCTAGGGACATGAAAACACATGAACAAGAATAACAAGCCATCACAAGACATGGATCTAGTGTTTAGATGAGCTTATGTTAAGATCTCACCTTGTTCATGCATGTAAAGTAGTGATCTTGCATATATTTGTTATTCATGCCATGAGATCCATGATTTATGCATCATACTTAGTAGATCTAAAGTTTAGATACCCACATTGTCATTTACATGTATGATCATAGAGGTATTTTCATTTTCATGCATTGATGACCACAAAATGTAGTCTTGTTATGTATAGAGAAGTTAGATGGATATTCATATAGAAGGCAAAAACATTGAAAAAGGAAGGATTTTGTCAAAAATGAAATATTGAAAATTCGGATGAAATGGAAACCCTACCTTGAAAACTACCAAAATCACTTTCAAACTCATATTTCATAAGAAAAATGGAGGGTATGTGTAATAGACATGTTGAAGGAATTATTTTCATGAGTTTAGATGAGTTTAGGCATAATAAAGATAAGAAAACAAGAAGTGAAGTTAGAAGGAAAAATATTGACTTTAGATGTGTAGTCAAAATTCGTAATTTTGGGAAATGCCCATATAAACACTTAGTATTTAAGTCTAAAATGGATGTTTTATAAGCTAAATGAAGTCCTTGGATAAAGTATACATTGGAGCTTCACTTTTTAATACATTAGACAAGATTTTCCTCAAGAAAAATGCAAGAAAATGAAATTTGGAAAATTCGGATTTTTACAAGTAGCTTATTTGAAAACATGTTTACCAAAGGAAAAATGTAAATTTTTATGCATGAATGGAGGCCATGACTATTATAGACTTTGGGAACTTATTTTTAGATAGAAAACATGTGGACTACAAGACTAAAAGCCAAAGAAACCCTAAGGAGTATAATGTGAAAAAATAGTCTACTAGAAATAACCTTTGCAAGATTTTCTAACACTTAGGAGATCATAAGGGTTTATTACCACAAAAATTATCATGACCATGAACATATTGAGTTCATTACATGGCATACACATTAGTGGTTCATCCCTATATCATTCATGCATGAATCTCCAACTAGGAACATTTCTTATCAAAAGCAAAGCACATTTTTGAAATTGGATCAATTGCGGAACAGAACTGATCCCACTGTTCCGTGACCTTACTATTTCCGAAACTTAAATTTAATATTAGAAATAGATATATCTTTCGAAGTAGATGAATATCGATATAAAATTTGCGAAATTCCGAGTTAAAATGACCAAGTTATGGCCGTTTTAAGTCGGGACTTCCGCAAATAGCGAGAAATCCGAATTCAACTAGTCTAGATATATAGTTTGATTTAATTACATGATGAGAATCTCATTAGGATTATTCTTGCTTGGTAGGTGATCTCGAGCAGGACAACACTCCACCTCCCGACTACTATTATTAGGAAGTTGGCGTCCAATGGCCGAGTGAGTTCACTTCCATTCTCATTTAATGCATGTGATTGTAAAGTAGTGGCACTAGTGATGTAGGCAAAGATAAAAGAAATTTTATATGCATGCTGGGGTATATGGGAATTATTTATGTTGTTGATTGTTGAGATTTGAAATGGAGCTTAAGGTATATCGAAACCGGGTGTTAAGATATTGACTGCTTTACTAGAATCTTATGACGAATGTTTGCGAATACTTATTGGTCACTTAAAAGAATTGAATTAATGACTATTCGACTCCGACTATAAATTGAATTCATTCATGTCACGATGGGGTTGGAGCATTCGCATTGTTGGTTAATCGTGATCCATAAAAACGACTTGTGGTTAATCGTGATCCATAAAACGAATTATTATTAGTTGACCGTGATCTTAAACGGCGCGTACCGCAGGATTCGTTAATCTGCTAACCCGGATGGAGGGCGTAAGTCCATCCACATATGATTTCCGGTTGGTCATATGTTTGCTGAATTCATTTGTTTGATGCATACACTTGCCTGAATAATTACTTGTTTGACTGAAGTATGTTTGATTGCATTATGGAAGTATTGCTCACTAAGCTATTAGCTTACGCCCCCATAGTTTTCTATCTTTTGCAGCACGACTTATATGGCTTAGGCCAAGACAAGCTACAGCGCAGTACCGGAGTAGGAGTTTCCCCATAGAAGTTTAATCCATTCCTTTTTGTAAGACTTCCATTGGAACTAAAGACTCTGGATGACTGTAATAGACTGTATATCTTTTGCAGGGGAATGCCCTTAGATTTTGTAAACTTCAAAATTATGCGTTTTGATATTATCTAATGGCTAATGAATGCCTCGTTAAACTGTTAACTCCATTTGTTGAAGTATTCTATTGTCGTAAAGAATGCTTTACATCTACTTAAGACTTTCGAAGGCCCGGGTAGGGAACTCGAGAGTCTTACTTAGTATGTGGCGGGCTGTTACATTTAGAATACCCTACGGGGCGTGACAATACAAATAGGGGACCTGACCGCTTATACCCTCTTCGATACTGCTGCAACGCATTCCTTTATTGTCGCTAGTATAGCCTTGAAGATCGGTTTACCTATCACCACAACCCGAACAGTTTCGTAAAAAAACCCCTACTGGTAGTGTGGTGACTACCAAAGAAGTAATAAGGAATTGCCCCATGAAGATACAAGGCCATGAGGCAACCACCGATCTTATTGTAATAGAAATAAGTAAGTACAAAGTGATTCTCGGAATGAGTTGGTTGTCCATGGTGGAAGCAAAGGTAGATTGTAGAAATAAAAGGGTGGAATTCATGGGACAAGACAGGAAGAAAGCTACGTTTTTTGGAGAATCTGCAACTTCTAAAAGTTTGGAGTTAAGTTCGTTCGAGCTAATTGAAGAAGTTGAGGAAGGAGTTGACAGTTATGTGGGAAGTACGGAGGAGGATGAGGAAAGACCCAACATTGACGACATCCCCATCGTTAATGAGTTCTCTGATGTTTTTCCAGAAGAATTGTCTGGGTTACCCCCAAAACGAGAAATCGATTTCGAGATCGATTTGATGCCAAAAACAGAACCCATATCCAAGGCACCATACCGAATGGCACCCGTTGAGCTCAAGGAACTTAAGAAGCAATTACAAGAATTGCTTGACCAAGGAGTCGTTAGACCAAGTGTCTCACCTTGGGGAGCCCGGTATTATTCGTAAAGAAGAAGGATGGATCGATGAGGTTGTGTATTGATTATCGAGAACTCAATAAGGTCACTATAAAGAATAAGTATCCATTGCCAAGGATTGACAATCTCTTTGACCAACTACAAGGAGCAAGTGTATTCTCACGCATTGATTTAAGATCAGGATACCACCAGCTAAGGATTAAACTAGAGGATGTGTCAAAGACCGCTTTCAAAACTCGGTATGGACATTATGAGTTCATGGTTATGCCATTTGGGTTGACTAATGCACCAACTGCTTTCATGACTTGATGAATTGGGTGTATAAGCCACTCTTGGATAAATGCGTGATTGTCTTCATTGATGATATTTTCGTCTATTCTAAAACACGGGAGCAACACAAAGAACATTTAAGAATGGCATTACAAACCTTAAGGGAGCATAAGTTATATGCCAAATTATCCAAGTGTAACTTTTGGTTAGACCAAATATCTTTTCTAGGACATGTTATCTCAGGGAAAGGAATATCAGTAGATCCTGAAAAGATTAAGGCCGTAATGGAATGGAAACATCCAAGGACGGTGACTGAGATTAAAAGTTTTCTTGGATTAGCTGGCTATTACAGGAAGTTCGTGCAAGATTTCTCAAAAATAGCTAAGCCACTAACTCAGTTGACTCAGAAGAATGAAAGGTTCATTTGGAATGAGAAGAGGGAACAAAGTTTCCAAGAGTTAAAGCAACGGTTGGTATCTGCTCCAATTTTAACCTTACCTGATCGGAAAAGCCATATACGTCCATAGTGATGTCAAGAAATGGCTTAGGATGCGTGCTTATGCAAGAAGGGAAGGTAATTGCTTATGCTTCACGGCAGTTGAGGCCTCATGAACAAAATTACCGACACATGATCTTGAGTTAGCCGCAGTTGTCTTCGCTCTCAAGCTTTGGAGGCACTACCTATATGGACAGAGATGCGAGATTTATACGGACCATAAGAGCCTCAAGTATTTATTTACACAAAAGGAATTGAATATGAGGCAAAGAAGATGGTTGGAGTTGATCAAAGACTATGATCTTGGAATAAATTATTGCCCTGGAAGAGTGAATGTGGAAACAGGCTTTGAGTCGAAAGAACCACGGAGAAGTTGCAGCCATGCTCACAACCAAAGAACTTATAAAGGAATTCGAGAGGTTGAGCATCGAATTTGTAGGACGAAGTGTGGAAGTAGAAATTTCCCATTTGATAATAGAGCCAACTCTAATAGAAAGAATCAAGGAATCTCACGATATGATGAAGTCATACAAAAGTTAAAAAGTGAGATACAAGGAGGAAAGTATGATGATTTTGAGATAGATGAGGAGGATGTAGTAAGGATGAAGGGAAGATTATGTGTACCGAATGATGAGGAGATGAAAAAGGAAATTATGAGTGAGGCACACAACTCGGGATATACCATGCACCCGGTGGTACAAGATGTACCAAGACCTTAAAAGTCGCTTTTGGTGGAATGGTATGAAAAGGGACGTAGCTGAATTCATAATGAAGTGTCCGTATGTCAACAAGTAAAGATTGAACACCAAAGGCCAGGAGGACTTTTGAAACCATTGACCATACCAGAATGGAAATGGGATCAAATTACAATGGACTTCGTATGTGGATTACCCGAACATCAGCTGGATATGATGCCATATGGGTAATCGTGGATCGACTCACCAAGTCAGCACACTTCATCCCATCAACATGACCTACTCAATGGAGAAGTTGGGGCTATATGTAAGGGAGATTGTGAGACTGCATGGAGTTCCAGCAGGAATTGTATCGGATCGAGATCCCCGATTCGTGTCAAAATTCTGGATGAGTCTTCAGAAGTGTATGGGAACTAAGTTACATTTCAGTATAGCTTATCATCCACAAACTGATGGACAATCAGAGCAAACTATCCAGACTTGGAAGACATGTTGAGAACTTGTGTTATGGAATTCAAAGGAAGCTGGGAAGCACATCTACCTTTGGTAGAGTTTGCTTACAACAACAGCTATCATTCAACAATTAAGATGCCACGTACGAAGCTTTGTATGGAAGAAGGTGTAGATCACCTCTATTCTGGGATGATGTGGAAAAGTTAACAATTGGACTAGATCTCATCCAAGACGCCTCAGATAAAGTCAGGATTATTCAGCAAAGGATGAAAGAGGCCTAAGATAGATAGAAAAGTTAGGCAGATCAAAAACGGCAAATCCTTGAGTTCGACGTTGGTGATCATGTGTACCTAAAAGTGAATCCGATAAAGAGTATTCATCATGTAGCAGCTCGAGGAAAGCTAAGCCCAAGGTATATCGGACCTTTCAAAATCCTTGAACAAGTAGGAGATTTGGCCTATCGCTTGGTGTTACCACCAAACCTGTCGGGAGTACATAATGTCTTCCATGTCTCAATACTAAGAAAGCATATCCCCGACCTGATCGGATTGTAGAACTTGAACCAGTCAGGCTGAAAGAGAACTTGACTTATGAGGAGTACCTAGTTCAAATTTTGGATCAAAAGGTTCAAAAGCTGAGAAAAAAGGAAATCTGATATGTCAAGGTGTTATGGAGGAATCATTCGCAAGAAGAGGCTACTTGGGAAGCGAGGATGAGATCCGAAAGAAATATCCAAATCTCTTTGAAGATTACGTGAATTTCAAGTTACGAATTTCAAGTTTTGAGGACAAAACTTTCTTTAAGGGGGGTAGGTTGTAAACCCTAAAATTTTCAGTTAATTTTAAGTTTGATCTTAGAATTAAAAGTCAACCGAAACCCTAAAGGTCAACAAAAGGCTAGTACAAACCCTAGATTCTTGATCCGGCATTCCTGTTTTCTTTAGCCGTAGAAAACGAAGTTGGAATAATTAGCGATAATAGTTCGCAATAGCTATAGATTATATAAAAATATCAGAATTTCGAAATTCAAGTGTCTTTTGAACCCGATCGGACACAGTTCTTGAAAAACGTGTCTCGGGGCTCGGAATAGTAAAAATATTTCGAATATACCGTTAGACTCGTAAAAATATAAGATTTTCAAAAATATCAATTTCATAATTTTTTGATAGCTAAAAATATCAATATCGCATTTATACGCTTATTTTGTTACTACCGGTATTTAAATTGTCATATCTACTTTACATTACACTATTTACTACTATTCTATACTATTCATCTATCTCTACTTTTTCTTACAACCTACTCTTACAACCCATACACCTATTTCTTACACATTTTCATTTCCAATACAATTTCACATCTTTCATTTCTTACTTTTAATTAATCAAAAGACAAAAAAAATTAATTTTCCTCTCTCCTACACCAAGATTTGTGCGCCTCCCTTCTTTTTCTTTCCAATTTGTTTTGTTTTTCATTTATTTAATTAAAACAAAATATCTTCCACATTTTCCTATAAATACCTTCATACTTCCACTTCTTTCACACTTCTTCTACACTAAAGTTACTATACTCAAATCTCTCTCAAAATTTCTCCAAGAAGTCTCTTACAAGAAGTTCTCTTCTTCTTCTTTTTTTAGGTAATATGCCTTCAAGATTTTCATATGTTCATCTACTTAGTATGAACTTAGTGTGTGTTTTCTAAAACCATGAAGTTAGAAAGCAACAATAGGTTCATACTTTGTTTTTGTTCATAATCTAAATTCCTTTATGTTGCTTTTATTTTATAACTATCTAATATATCTATATAGCTATATATATTATTTAGAGCATATAAGCTCATTGTCTTGCAATTTATTTACTTTCCTTGCAATTTATTTACTTCCTTACAATTTATTTAATTTTAAGTTGTTTTTAAGACTAGTCTTTCTAGTCTTAGACTTGTTCTCATCAAGTCAAAACATTTTCTTTTTCTTTTGGGACTAGTCATTTCTTAGTCCTAGGGTACCTTGATGAAGCTAAGGTCCCAATACTTGATTTATTCCTTTAATTGCTTATGTTGATTTTATTGCTTGTACGTGGAATGATTGATTGATGTGAGTGCTATCATCTGCATGATCACTTGAATAAATGGATAAAGATAATAATTCGACTAAACTAATTGGATATACTCATCGCATGTGCTTGATCCTTGTAGGAAATGTCCTAAATTTGAGATCAAAAGTATTTTGAAATGTATTTTTAAAGAAACTTGACTTGGAATATTCTGGGTTGCTTTTATATCCTTTGAAAAGGATGAATCTATACTAAAAGAGTTTACGAGATAAACATGGGACATTTCTAAGTATTGTTGTGACAGTGGATGTTGCCTAAGTCGGGGTCCACTGGTCACGTGGCGATAGATGTTACCTGAGTTGGGGTCTATCTACTGGATTCAGCTTTAGTAGGTGATGGTTAGTATTGGCAGTAAATGTTACCTGAGTCGGGGTCTACTTGCTTGATTCACCATAGACTGGTGATGGTTAGTAAAAATCGCCATTAAATTGGCATTATATATATTTAAATATTAACCGGCGTAAATCATATGAACACATTGGGGAATATTTGTTGTTACCATTGGTGGTTAAGCATTGGGTAAGTCTGGATGGACGCTACCACCAGACAGCCTCGTGTGAGTAAGACGAGGTGTCCCATGTGGGTAAGCATGGGAGACAACTGAAATGTAGACAGGTAAATCTACGTCGTCTATGGATCCGGATACCCATAGATGTGTTGCTTGCATTCATCACGTATGCATTCATATTGTATGTAGATAGATTTGCATGAATACATAATTAATGTTTGATAACTTGCGTGACCAGTAGTAGTGAGGAATGAACTCACTGAGCCTGTGGTTTGCTCATCCCCCAACAGTTTTTGTGCAGGATTATTACTAGCTGGGATTGGGCTATGAATGTGTGAAGAGAGCTTCTCCAATGAACTCTATTGAAGATAGAGATATAGTGTCACGCCCCGAGGGGTACCCTAAACGTGGCAGTCCGCCGTACACAATACTAAAGCCTAGGAATGACTACCTTAGTCATGCAAAGGCTTCCATATTATATACAAGGCATACATCACAACCAAGGGGACGCATCGGAGTAGCGCAATTTACATTGATAATAAATAAGTAACAAGGCAAGGAGAATACTTAATATAAAACATAAGCATATCACAATTCAATTCTTAAGGCATATTCTTCTATTATCTTCAAATAAATATACGTCCCTAATCATATAGGTTATCACATATAAAGAACCTTACAAAATTTCTTCATCGTATGATTCCATATCCTTAATCTTCCATGACTTCCTTAATGTCATGATCCTCAAATTAATCCACGAATACACCTGTTTCAACAAATCTATAGGGGTATAAGCTACAACTAGCTTAGTGAGATATTCCTTTTCATTCGCACCACATTTTCAAACAAGTTTATTTATTTAATCACACATATGCATGAATTCAATGCAACAATCACATGATTACGCGAATATATATAGTCATCCGGAAACCATATATAGAACGGATTTACCCCTCCGTATCAAAGGTTAGGGAATCGGGGTTGAAGGTCCTCGACCTTCTACTGCTAGTCCCCAGGTCCTCACCCACAGCGTTCGGTTGGCTCGGCTCCGAACCTAGAGTCGCTTTCCCCGAGCGATTTGGATTCTCCAGGAAGGAACATGGCCCGTGGCACCGCACGATCACAGCCAATCCAACTCTACGCGTAGGAGTAGCAGCCTTCTGAAATAGATGTGACTCGATGGATGCTATGCGTGAACGTTTTATTGTTCTTAGGTCAAACCTTATTAAGGTTTATTGGGGCGATCAATCAATTTAGCAACAATAAACAATCATACAAGTAAGTAAAAAAAATTATTTAAACAAGCAATCGAAGTTGCGATATTCTTAATTCTCATTCACCATAAACATAGAATCATATATAATCCCGAATTCCCCAAATATATATCCATTTTTATCTTTTCCTTATACTAATGCTACTACTTTACAAGCACAAGCAATGTAACGAATTTAGGAGGAATAACTCACTCGTCCATTTCGCTATCTTCTTAGTCGTAGAAATCCTCGGGTAGGGTATTTCCGTATCCTTCGTCACCTAGACAAAAGAAATACCCGGGATAAGTATTTCATGTATTTCTATTTTTGGAGATTCTAAACTTTACTAAAAATTCGTGGTAAAATCGTATAAGAAGAAATTCCAACTTAAAATGGCCATAACTTGCTCATTTTAACTCGGAATTTCGCATATGATATACCGTTTTCTACCTATTCGAAAAGTTCTATCCATTTCTAAACTTATCTTGGTCATAAAAGGTCATTTGGGTTCCGAAAACGTCAGGTACAGATTTAAAACGAATTTTCTAACTTTTGCGAAAATCCATTTTCTAACTCAACTTCATTTTAAAGAAAATCCTTTTGTAACCATATAAATATATATTTGATAAACACTTTTTGAATATATAGGTATGCTCACTTTATATGCAAAAATCCTAATGGTAGTGTCTCAACATAAAACAATTCATTTTGAGCTTAAAACTTTTAACTTTGATAATTTCTTTTCAAGTATTTAGAAGAAACCTTATATTTTTATTACAAATGAATATATTCTTATTTTATTTCCTTCATTCCTTTTTCCAAAACAAGCAAATTTTCCTTTAACCCTAGTCTTTCATAAATTTCATTTCTAGTGATAAAAGGTTAATTTATCAAAACTATATTAAGTTGTCGAAAACCTTTTCATAATTTGTTTATTTAAGATGATCTTAGAAAATGAGCCTTGTTTTCTTATATCTATTTCTAAAATATAAGCTTTTGCTTTCTAAAACTTGTTCTTTCATTTCTTTTGAAAAGAATCATTTTTATTGATAAAATACATTATTGCTAACCTTACTTTATTTATATTCTTTTGAAAACAAGTTCTTTCTTTTAGAATTTAAAAATCATTACTTTTCCTAAGTGGGTTCCTTATGAGTTGATTTTTATATTAACTTTGAAAAGTGGTTTGTTTTCTTAGTTGTATTTCGAAGTTTAAAAGAGTTTAAATCTTGAGCTTTTTGTAAAGACTTTTAATATTAATAAATTATTACTAAAAGCTTAGGTTAACATAATATACAAAGAAAATATTTATTTCTTATGATTCCTTGAAAATCTATCTTTGTTATTTATGAAGACGTTGAGAAAACTCCTTTTCTATGTTGTTGATAATAACTTCATGATTTTGTGATAAATCATATGATTGAAAACTTAGCTTTGAGTTCATTAAGTAAAGAAAAATTCTATTTTTAGATTTAGTTGAGACATTAGCATTATGTAAATGCAAGTATCATGAGCATATAAAGAAATAAGAACTAAGAAATACTAAATAAATAATAAGCAAGAAAAATAAAATATCAAGTATTGGGAACCTTAGCTTCATCAAGGAATCCCGATCAAGTATTGGAGCCTTAGCTTTATCAAGGCATCCCGGGACTAAGAATGGACTAGTCCCGAAAGATTAAAGAAAATAAATAAAAGATCGTTTTGACTTGAGATGGACAAGTCTAAGACTAGAAAGACTAGTCTTAATAAAATAAATAAATTGCATAACTTGAATGTAAATAAATAACCAAATGAGCTTATATGCTCTAAATAAATATATATACATAATATACATAATATAAGTTAGATTAGAAGCAAATAATAACAATAATAATACAACATAATAAAATAGGAAGCTTATGTACAAGAACAAAACATGAACATGTTGTTGCTTTTACTACTCATATGAGTTTCAAAACAACACCATAGTCATGTTAAGTTACATGACATGGATGAATAATATGGAAGAAATATTACCTAAAGTGTGTAAGAGATATGGAGATGGTAAATGAAATGGGTATTATGTGAGTAGTGATATGTGGTAGATGGTTTATGTATGAGACATGATTTTTGTGAGGAATTGATTTGAGAGAGTTTTGGTAGAGAGAATTCTTGATGAGAGAATTTGTGGAGAGATTTTGAGAGAGTTTTGGTAGTGTAAAGAATTGTGTGAAAAATGGAAGAGGAAGGGGGTATTTATAGAATTTTTGGAGTGATTTTTGGATGTAATAAAATAAATTGAAAAAGAAAAATAATTGGATGCATGGGGGATAAGAGCGCCGGTTTTGCTTTATGGGGGGGAAATTGATTTATTTTATTTGTTTGTGTAATAAAGAAGTAATGTGTAAAGTTGATGTGATTAAAGGTGTATTGGAAATGAAAAAAGTAAGAAAATAGATATGTAGGTGTAAGAAATAGGTGTAAGAAAAAGTAGAGATAGATGAATAGTAATGAATAGTAGAAAAGTACTATGAATAGTAGACTAGACAATTAAAGTACCGGTAGTAATAAAAATACGCGTAATAATGCGATATCTGTAATTTTTAGCTACCGAAAAATTCTAAAACTGATATTTTTGGAATCCTTGTATTTTTACGAGTCTATTGGTAAAACGGAATATTTTTAATATTCCGAGCTCCGGGACACGCTTTTCGAGAACGATCCCGTTTGGGTCCGAAGGTCACTCGAAATTCGCGAATCTGATATTTTTATGTTACCCTATATTATTACGAACTATTCTAGGTCATTAACTTAATTTCGTTTTCTAGGGTTTGGAAACGCGGGATTGCCGGATCTTAAACACTAGGGTTCGTTATAGGCTTGTTGACTTTTAGGGTTCCGTTTTGATTTCGATTTTACTGAGTTATTCGTAAGATCGTATAATTTTTGATCGTTTTAAATTTTAGCTCGACTGTTTTTTTTATTTTATTTGTGATTATTTATGTTTTTAGTTCTCGGGATCGTTTAACGAGTCTAGGTTTATGAGTTGACTCGATTTGACTTTTGTGGAAAATTTGGATTTTGTGATTCTAAAATTTTACTGAAGGAATTAGGATTTTATTATCTCGTTGTTAAGCGGTATTTGGATCTATTGTTTCGATTTGCGTTTTAGGAATTGGGTAGATTATTTAATCGACGTACGGACGTTGATTATATCGGTAATTGGACTTTATATTTTGTTTCAGGGGTTCTCGTTTTCTCAAGATTGAGAAACTCATTTTGTTCTATTTGGAATTAAGTTTTAACTTGGTTCGAGTTTTAGGGTTTTGTTTCTGGTGTTTGACTCGGTCTAGAATTGAGTTTTAATCTCAAGTTGATTTTCGAGTTTTTGATATTTATACTTCTAGAATTATTTTTAAGGATTATGAAAATTTTTGGGGGGTTTACATATAGGATATGGTAAACTTAGAATGTAATCTTGATAAATTTTATATTGTTGAAATTTGTGAGTTGTAGTTTGAAACCCATTTTCACTATTTGGTAGGGGATACTAATTCTCTGCGATCTTGGTAGAAATTAGAAAATCGGATTCCATAGTTGAAATACTGTAATATATTATATCATTTGTATGATAAACTATTATAAATAAATAGAGTCTTGTACACTCTGACTTACAAGACGGCTCTCATGTTACGGGTGCACACGTGTTATGATAGCTTTAGATAAATCCTATTAGGCCCCCATTTGGAGTCGTAACAGTTTTAAAAGATGAAAACTTTGAAAATTTCTCCTTTTTAAATTGTTAGAAGGAAAACTAAAATATACTTGGGTTGTTATAAGTTAGTGTTTTCCTATTTTAATTTCGTTTCCTAACTTTTCAAAAGTAATTTAATTTCCAAAAATTTAGTTCTTTAAGTTATCTACCGACTTTATTTCTAGTGATTAAGAAATAAACTTTTCAAAATTTTTGTTAGGTTGTTGGTGTGGTCTAATATTTGGAGTTGTATTAAATGTATATTTTCCTCTCATTTTTATATTCCTTTTCTTCTTTAGAAAATAAATTTACTTGCAAAACTTTACTTTCTTGGCAAATTTTATTTTTCTAAGTTGGTTTTCTAAAATAATGAGATGGTTTCACATTGATTTGAAAAACTTGTTTTATTCCTATGTTTATCAAGTGATGGTATAATCTTTTTAGATAAGTTCATAAGAAAAGCTTTCCTAATATAGAATTGTCAATATTAGAACTTGGCAACAATTTCATTTTAACCTTGAAATGAGAATAACAATATTAAAACTAAGTCTTGTAGAAGTTTTCTTAATAAGTGATTTTCAAAATCTATGATGAACCTACTTAAGTCTTATAAAAGATGTGGTCGGGTTAAAATCTTAAGTTTAATGCTAAAAATTATATTTTTATGAAGTATTTAGTTCCTACTTATAAAAGAAATGAGTTTCATTTATTATGTGAAGAAATCTTTATTACTAATAATTTAAAATTTATGATTAGCTTGTCTAAGCTTTAAAAGAATTTATTAAAACGAAACTTAGATCTCTTATTGAAAAATCCTTTGTTTAAGTAATAAGGAATTTAGTTTACTTTTATTTATTAACAAAGAACCATTTTTATTTTTATTAAGACAACAACATTCTATTCATGCATGAATATGATTATGTAGCAATGAAAAAGTAAGAATAATACATAATAGTAAGAAATATACATAAGCAAATAAGCATAATAATATGGTCAAGCATTGTGAATCTTAGCATCATCAAGGTATCTTGGTCAAGCATTAGAAGCCTTGGCTTCATCAAGGCATCCCGATCAAGTATTGGAAGCCTTAGCTTCATCAAGGCATCCCGAGACTAAGAATAGACTAGTCCCAAAGAAAAAGAAAAAGAAAAAGAAAGGAAAGAGAAAGCAATAATAAAAGAAATTGTCACGCCCCTAAGGGTACCTTAAACGTAATAGTCCGCCGCATACTAAACGAGACTTAAGAATCACTACCACGGCTGGGAAGCGATCCAGGTAACTCATCTTAGAGCACTTTAGGAAAACTTGTTGACAATGGGGATATTGTCTAGGTCGGGTTTCTCCTTTTCATCACTTGCACTACTTATCCTAGCTTCTAAGTCCCTCATCAACGTTCTTTATCAACTCAACCAAACTCATTTCATCTTGCTTACACTTGTAGATCCATCTGCGAATGTTTCTTTCTTTCCTTGTCCCATAAATTCTACTTTCTTACTTCGGTAGCCAACTGCATCCTCATCAACTCATTCTTCTGGCTATCTCATATTTTCTTAATTCCAATATTATAAGGTCTGTTAGGAGAAGTGTCACGCCCTAAAAGGTACCCTAAACATAACAGTCTGCCACATTCAATATTAAAGCTTAAGTATGACAATCTTAGTCATTCCCAAAAGCTTCGATATTAAGTATAAGGTATGCTTTCACAAATTTAGAGGACCATACTTTGAAATATGAAGCTTTAGAAGATACAATAACAAATTAAGAAATGGAAATCATAATATTCATTTATTCATAATAATTGTCTTATAAGTCTGAGGGGCATTCCCCGCCAAAATAACTACAGTCTATTACAAGAAATTTTCTCATGAAGTTTACATCTAAACTAATGCTAAACTTCATCTAAAATTCCTTTACCAAAAAAGGAAATACCTGGCTCTAAGGTCCTCGTGGCCTCAACCACAAATAGCTAAACTGCCAAAAATATCTATAGGGATATAAGTTAATAGGCTTAGTGAAAATTATTTCCATAAGTAAATACTTGAGTAACAAAAATTCAAACAATTTATTTAAGCATCCAAGTGAAATGCAATATATACGTGAGCAAGCAAGGCATATAGTTTTCTAGAACTATATGTTGAATATATTTACGCCCTCTGTTCGAGGTTTAGTGATAATTAATCTCAAAACGAGTAGTTTTAGTTAAGTTATGCTTTCGATCATTACCGCGAAGCATATAAGCCTACTCGGTTTGAGCCATGCTTTCGAATTACCGCCAAGCATTGGTTTAATTCCATGTCGCCAAGCAATCGCTTTCAATCATTGCCGCCAAGTGTTGCTTTCGACCGTGTTATTATCCTTTTCACCCAAAGATAATAACCCCATGCAATGTGACTACTTTCGTGGTATGCATGAATCAATTTATTTAAAATATCATAGTATCATTATTATCAATTTTTGTTAGGTGATCATAGAGTTTCAGACATATAAATTCTTTACTAAACAAGCAATTCTTTAAATCAATTCCTGCCTCGATATTCTTAGTGTTCTTTCATATAACTTACATACATAGCATTTTTTTTCTTTCCTTAATTCTAATGCATCTATACTATAAGCACAATCAAGTAGGAAATTTAAGGAAATAAATTCACGTTGCCATGATGATACTTTCTTCTTGCAGATGAGTCGATGGTCAATCACTAATCAAAGTAATCCTTCGGGTATGGATACTCTTCTTCGGGATCATCTAATAAAAAAGAATACCCATAATGAGTATTTCTTGATGATTCTATTGTAATTTGTCAAAACTATGTCATAAGATCGTCAAAATTCATGTAGAAGACAATTCTAACTTGAAATTGCCATAAGTTGGTCATTTTAACTTGGAATTATGCATATAATATGTCGATTTCTACTTACTCGAAAAGTTCTATCCGATTTCCAAAACTAATTTCATCAAACTAGGTTATTTGGGCTCCGAAACCATAACGCCTTAACCTAAAGGCATTACAACCCCATGTATCCTCTTATATAGGACACGCAAAGGCTCTAATATCCACAAATTCTGCATAATTCACCTGTAAACACATATAGGGTATCTCATAGATACGAAACCTGTTTTAAACTAAAACATATAAAAACATAAACTCCTGGTTCAACCATAAAATCCAAGTTGACATAACATAGCCAACAAATTCAGCAGAAACTAAAAATTGTTTACATCATAAATCTTTTCATTGAAACTAACCTAAACATCCAACTATAACTTGAAAAGATCTAAATGTTTCTTCTTCTTAGAAATTTTCATATATGAAGCCTAGCTGTCAGTTGGGTAGTGGTCCACTATCGCCATCCCTATTATCAAAGAATAATTCATATCCCGAAAGATCTTATATTATATCCTCTTCACCTGTACCTGAAATTTAAAAGAATGAGCGGCGGCGGCCAGTACGATTAACTCCAATCCAAAAGCAAATGCATATGCATATACAATAGGTTGATAATTCATGCAACTTAAACTAATGCAAATAGTCATATTATTATTTTCTTAAGCCAACAAAACAACACAGTTCAGTATTAGGTATACTCTAATCCCTAACTCAGAGTTACTCAAACTCCATGAAAATCAAACAACTCTTTGAAAATAATATGATATACATACATGGATGAGTGGGTACTCCCCAAAATACCCGAATCCAGATCACCTAATTCTTCAAAATCATATCAAGGCACGAGTCCACTAGGGACAATCTCACACCAAGATCATCAGGGTGCTTCACAGTATCATTGTCTGCCAGGTCTTTATTGGTTAAAGCCAAGTACAACCAAACAGACAATTATTAAGCTGAATATAATTAGGTTTATTATGAAATTTTATTTCTACAACCAGTCAATCAATACTAAACTTATAAGCAAAAACAACAAGCAGGGATTGGTTGTACCTTTCTCAGTTTCAGGAATACAATTCCAAATTCACCAAACCTAATATCGATAACAACAACACTAACACGAATACAACTTCTCGTTCAATACCAACAATCAAACACCAAAGTCTCTAATTATCCTGTCATCAGCGTATATACATAAACAGATGTATAAAATACGAAAGAAACAAACCCTAATATATCATGTTCTCTTAAAACTCTAACTGATAATGAATATCCAAAATTTTGCACCGTCTTCTCTAATCACAACTCACAATAAGTCCACAATATTGATAATTCACCAAAACCCTAATATTACATGACAATAAGAACATATAAAGATCATCTAATCTCACATTGTTTAAATTCATCAACGAAAGACAAAACTTACTGATTTGGATCACAAAAACCGACTCACATCCACAAATTTGGATTCCAACCAAATCTAGGGTTTCCTTATGCAAACAAATCACAAAATCCTTAGAACTTGCATGAAATTGCATGAATCTTGTATGAGAATATTATACTTACTTGTTTTAATCATAAAACTCACTCCTTATCCAACCGAAACAGATTAAATCTGAGATCTAAATTTTCCCACGTTTTTCCTTCAAGAACACAACAAAACACAAAGAAAACTTATGCAAATTCGTATATAATCTATAAAAGAAGGTTAAGATCACTTACTTTAGATCAAAAACATGCTCGGATGATTCTCCAACCCTAATCTCCAAGAAAACTCCAAAACCCTCTTTGACGAAAGAAAAAAATATGATAAAAAGTTATGTCGAAAAATCGTTTTTCGTGTCTCGTATTTATAGAATTTGTTCATACGCCGGTCCTACGTCGACGGTGTATATATAAATCTTGCGGCTATACCTTACGCTAGCAAAAATTACATGAGCAATGGCAACGTTTCAAGGCTTTGAATTCCCAGAACTTTGATTCAACAACATACGCCGGCAAATCCATGATCTACATCGGTGGCGTTCCTAGCCATCGTTGAAAGAAACCCTCGTGTACACTAGCGGCTTCTACCCAATGTTAAGAAAAATGCCACTGTTCCCTCCCTATACCGTCTCTACGCGGTGGTGTAGATTCTCCAGATGGCGGCATAGCATCTGTCAAAACTGCAGAAATCCGAAATTCATCATTCATTACTTAATCAAACTCAAAATTTACAATTTACTTTTTTAACCTTAAACTCATTCTATATCACCTTATGATTCATAATTCATTATATTCTCATCTTTATTTCTATATTTTATAGAAACAGTGGTGATCATTCACCACGAGATTCCCATCTCAAAACACTTGTTTCAAACTTCACATCATCAAAAAATCATTTGATAAATACTTAGTTATTTATATAGTTGAAAAATTCCTCTTTATAGTCACATAGCACATGTTTCCACATAGTTCAAGTATTTGTTGTCCAACAAAACTTTTTAGCAAAAACAATGTTAGTTGAAGGTTTGTAAAATTATAATTTATAAGGAAATCTTTTTGTAAACTTTCAAAAATGAATCTTATGTTTCCTTT
>JAMXBD010005182.1:0-23996 GCA_024138025.1 Combretum micranthum
AAAATAATTCAAATAATTATTAAATTTTAATTATGAAAAATCTGCTACAAATATTTGGAATAAATTTTCTAATTTTATTTTATTTTATTAAGAAAGTACTCATACAACCCATACTTTCAAGTACACCTTTCACATATTACTTCTTTTTCACTTCAATCTTTTTACACTTCATTATATCACTTCATGACAGATTTTTCCTTCTTTATGGCCACCATTGTCCTTTAATTACTCCTATTTTGACTAAAATAAATATATTATACTCCTTCTTAAAGAAGCTACATTATACATTTATTACACAATTCAATTTTAAGTCAAATTTCAAACAAACCCTCTCTCTTGTCTCCTCCTCTTTCACGTGCAGTACCTATACACTTGCTTCCCTTGTTTTATTTTTTTTCTTCTTTCATTCATTAATACACTCATTTTCTCTTTCTCTTTCATTTACTCCATTTACCCTCTTTCATTCCTTAGCTTTTTCTCTCTCTTTTTCCTTTATTTTCTTCTTCATTTTTGCTCTTGTTCTTATAAGAACCAAGCTGCCCCAATTCTTTTATTAGCTCCCACCCATATTTCTTGAAGACTTTTAAGCAATCTTCTTCTCAAAGCTTCCATAGGTGATATAGGTAAAGTATAATGAGAGTTTCATGCATCAAATAACATTCCATAAGCTTAAAAGCTTAGGATGATGCCAAAAATGAAACACTCCTCTTCTCTATGATTAATCTCTTGTATCATTATTATTTTCTTATTTAAAGTAGTTATATTTATAGATCTAACTTTTTGTAGCTTTGATTTTTGTTTATGCCATAAATCTTGTTCTTTGAGTTGTTATTTTTGTTATTTCTTATAATTTATGCATAGATTCATCATCTACATGTCTATCTTAGTGATTCATGCATTTAAAACTAGTGTAGTAAACTAGATCTAGTGTTTTGAGTTCATAAAATGCATTAGACTTTGTTTTATGTTCATGGATAACTTATAGTAGCATGATGATAGTAGGAATGTTTTAGAAAACTCAAGATCTATTTTATTTTCAACAAAAATCATTTTTGAAAATTCGGATGAAAAATGAACCTATCACGCCCCGAAGGGTACCCTAAACCTGGCAATCCGCCGTACACAATATTAAAGCCTAAGAATGACCACCTCAGTCACGAGAAGGCTTCCATACTATGTACAAGGTGTCTAACACATAAAGGAGGCACATCGGAATGATACGTTTTATGTTGATACAATTGAGTAACAATGTAAAGGAAATACAATCCACTATACTCCAAATACAAAACCCTATACTTCAAAATACAATTCATCAAACTTCAACTGCATTCATCCCAAGACTTCACTACATAAAACTATTACAAAGCAAATCGTAAAGCTTAGCAAAAAACTTCAAGCACTCTTATATCTTGCCGAAATCGCGACATCATTCTCGGCTTCAACCAACTCGGTCCCCACTTAGCATTCTTGGAATAACCTGCTCATTTAAACATCTATTGGGGTATAAGCTACACTAGCTTAGTGAGATTCATTTCCGCAATAATATACTCAATTGTAAAATATACAAACAAGTTTGTTTAAACAATCATATGAATGCACAAGCACATGAACATACAAGCATATGACTTTCCGGTAGCCATATGTGAATGGATTTACGCCCTCCATTCGGGGTTTAGGGTAGTTCATAAGCCACGCAACTACAGTTCCAATGTTGGTCCATAAGACATGCAACCATAGTCCAAATCTTAAGTGGGGTGGTCCATAAGACATGCAACCACAATTTTAATGTTGGTCCATAAGTCATGCAACCCTGGTCCCCTTCATTAAAGACACGCTGCCTCCCAATTATACTTTTGTTCCCACCAAAAGCATTTTCGTAATGCAATGTGACTCACTAAATGATATGCATGTATAGCTTAGTCTTATAATTGTGACATATTAATTATATAGGTTGAGAGTGATCATAGAGAATTTCAGACAATCCAAGTC
Organism: Combretum micranthum; assembly: GCA_024138025.1. Classification (NCBI taxonomy): domain Eukaryota; kingdom Viridiplantae; phylum Streptophyta; class Magnoliopsida; order Myrtales; family Combretaceae; genus Combretum; species Combretum micranthum. The sequence goes on from JAMXBD010005182.1 coordinate 1,990, forward strand.
TATACTAGTCATGCAATGTTATTACAACAAGTTTTGCCTCGATATACTTATTTTTCATTCAACAGGAAAAATTCACATCTCATCAACAATTTTATCCTTACCTAAGTCTAGTGTCACTATAATTACAAGCACACTCAATGAGCATAGTTACTTAAGAAATGAACTCACTCGGTCATTGGATCACCGGTCTTCTAGTAATAATAATCCGGTGGTAGGGAATCGTCGAACTCGGGATTACCTAAAAAGGGAAGAAATACTCTAATAAGCATTTCAACTCAAATTAATCCAACGACTTCATACGAACTATCAAATTCGTAATTCACGTCCTAAGCGGGAATTCCAATTTAAAATGGCCATAACTTGGTCATTTTAACTCGGAATCTCGCAAATTTTATATCAATTTCTATCTACTTCGGAAGAGCTTTCTAAATATGAAGTTTAGATCAAGTTTTGAAAATATCTAAGCCTCAGAAATGAGGGATCAGATATGTACAGCGGTTGTGTTGATTCCGAAAATGCGGTTTTCATGAATGCACTTGAGATTCCTACATGAAAAATGGAACTTAATGCCATGGTGATGATTTTCCCTATCATGAATGTCATGATATGAATTCTTAAGTGTCTAAGGTCTTATAAATTTTTAGACTTAAAGAATTTAAGCAAACTTTTTCCTAGAAAATCATTTCATGCTATTGTTTAACAAGTGAGATTACTACACTTGGTCACACTTACTTATTATAAGGATTTTCTTTAGGAAAACTCCACTTTGTTTAAAGAAATTTTAACCCTTATATTAGTTATATCCTAAGGTCTTTATTTCTTTAATAAAATCTTCATTTGTAAACCTTTAAGTGGGTCTTTTACTAAGGTGGTTCCAAAAATCCGAATTTAGAAAATTTCATTTTCAAGTTGATTCTTTTAAGAAAAATGCATTTTATACTTATAACTTTAAGTATTTGTTTTATCTATACCCTAAGGACTTCATTTATTTAAGAAAATACCATTTTTGGAGTTGGAAAACTAGTGTTTTAACCATCTATCCATTATTACGAATTTGGCTTTCAAGACTTTTCACTCAAAACTTGTTTTAGACTTCATCTCTTGTTTTAAATATTTTCTTTAGTAAAAACTCATTTAAACTCATGAAAAACATCATCAAACATTATCTATTACCTATAGGCTTCATTTTTCTTATAAAATACATGTTTAGAAGTTGGTAAAAGGGTTTTTAGGCTAGGGTTCCCAAGTCATCCGAATTTACACTAACTCATTTCTTGAAAACTGTTTTCCAATTTTGGTTTTGTTAACTCATCTATCTATAGATCTATGTATTAGGAAGGTTATATACTAAGGACAAAAACATTAAAGACCATTAATGCAAATAAACTCAAAATAAAGATGAGATCTTAAATGTCTACATGAATATGAGTAGTAAAATGATAGATCTACTATATCAAGTGCTTAAATAGATTTTGAAAACATAAAAACTACATTTTTATAAAAGATCTTTTGTTCAAAATACCTTTTGATGAAAAATCATAAAGCTTATGGCATGAAAGCTCCTTTAAATGTTAGATCTACTTTGTGATGGTTCGGTATTCTTGTTTTGATATTTCCTTGTCCCTATCAAGAGATCATGAGGACATTTAGTTGGAAATATCCAAGAATATCCTTGCCATTACAAGGATCTATGAGTAGAAGGAGTGAAAGTTCTTTTACTTAGAGTAAAATAGGAGTAAAAGTGATGCGATCTATAGAACCCTAGGTATATTAAACCTAGAACCCTATAACCGTAAGGGAATCAAATCCCCAAAGGACCGTCTTGAACAAGCAATCATTCACCGGAACTAGACCCCAATCGAACCTGTCAATTGAAACCTAAGTTATCAAGGAAGAATTCCCTCAACCGTTTAGATTGAAGAAATCAAAGAGAGTTCTTTTGCAAAGAACCAAGAGAGAGTTTTCCCTCAAAGAAGATTAATTTCATTTCAATATTGTCAAAATCTGATTTCTATATTTCATACTAGCCTTAAATATAGGCTATTACAAGGCAGTTACGTAACTGAAAAATCATAATTGTGGCAGTTACGTAACTGATAACGTAACTGAAGAAAAAAACATAATTACGGCAGTTACGTAACCGATAACGTAACTGAAAAATATAATTGTAATTAATCCCTATATCAATTAAAAATAAAAATAAAGAAATTCAAAAAGACACAATCCTTGGCTGGTCCACTTTTTGGTCAATTTCTCCACATGCATTCACTTGTACTTGAAGTATGTTAAGGTGCACTTTATCCATACTTGATTTAAAGCTTTGAAAACAAGATTCCTCTTCTTGTATCTTCATCATAAGTCCGTGCAAAGCTTCTTTCGCTCGTTTAGCCCTTGCTCGAGTCGTTGGTCCACGCAAGCCTCGCAATGGATCATTGGAGTTGTTCTCCCGAACATTTGACGCTCGCTGATCCTCATCAAAAAGGAAAAGAAACAAGTTGTGTGTGTGTGTGTGGGAGGCCATGGAGGCTCACAGCATAGAGGGAGTGGAGAGGAGAGAAAAGAGAGATTTTCTTTTAGTAAAAGTTTGAAATGTGAAAGAATGAGGAAAGAGAGAGAAAATGTAGTTTATATATCAATTGAAATTAAGTTAAAATGGAATAAAACAAATAAAAAAAATTTGCAAATTGGAACTTGTTGGGGAGGGTTTCACCGCCAACCAATGCATGAGGAAAAGGGGGAAATTTGATTTTTGATTAACTTGTTTTGATTGATTTGTTTGATAGCTTGCACATCAATTGTCATAAATTGTATTAAAAATCAAGGGACAAAAAGTCTTTGAAAAGGAAGTGATTGAGTGATGGTAAGTGTTGCAAGTGTAGGTGTACAAATAGGTAGTCATAGGTTGTACTTGTGAATATAATCAAGACAACTTAATTATCGGTAGTAAAAAAAATACGAATAAGAAGGTTATAACTGATTTTTTCGTAAGCTGGAAAATTATGAAATTTATATTTTTGAAATCCTTATTTTATTTCGATTCTAATAAGTATTCATAAGTAAATTTTTGAAATTCTAGTTCCGGGGCACGCTTTTCTATAATAGGTCTCAGATGACCCGGAATAGAAAATTTTTTGAAATCAAAACTTTCCATGGCTAAAAATATACTTTAAAACAATATTCCATATTAAATTATTTTATAAAATTTCTTTGGCATGAAAACCGAAGAAAAGCCGGATATAGGATTTCTAAGTCTTTCTCATAAAGCTTGAACTAAACCGGTTTAGGGTTTCATTTTCCGGTTTCCGAGGTTTACTTGATCTCTAGGAAACCCGGGGTATACATTATAAAAGTAATAAAATTGTGTAATGAAATAAAATGAATAATGCAAAAGACTAATCAATTACCGGTAGAAATGAAAATACGATAAAAAGGTTGTAACCGTAACTTTTATAACCCGAAAAATTATATAACTGATATATTTAGAAATCTTATAAAATTACGATTCTAACGGTACTAATGGTATATTTTTGATATCTCGAGCCCCGGGACACGCTTTTCTAAGTTTGTATCCCAACGGGTTCGAAATAGGTCAAAAATTTACCAATCTGATAATTATAAACGAATTTATATTACTATGAGCCATTCTACTTATTAAACTATACCTTGGCCTCTAGGGTTAAGGGTGCTAGATTGCCAGACTTAAACTATTGTATTCCGATTAGGGTTTCCAGGTGACTTTTCCGGTTTAGATCCTTGCCAATTTGGAAACTGATATTTATGTTTATATAACATATTTAATTTGAGAAATTTATTTTAAAATTTTATTTTTTTGTAAGTATTTAATAACTCTTAATGTTTTCAGAATTCTTTAATTGGGTTTCATTTCCGAAAGTTAATAATTATTTACTTTTTAATAATTTGTTTTTGGGCTTTATATTACCCGATTTTACAAGCCGAAGCTAAATATGGAAATTTTTTGTACGTCATGGTTTTGAATTTGAAGACCACTGAGTTCTTATTTATATTTTAAGGATTTCATTTTCTCATGATTAAGAAATTTTTGGATTCATTCGTGATTTAGGACTTGTCGAAATTCGGTTTTAATTTGGAGTGATTTTAGGGTTTATTTTCGAAGTTCATTTGGAATTATTTACTGAAATTTCCGGGCTTACAGAACCATATTTAGAAAAGTTATTTTTCAACTTCAAAATATGTATTTTTCATTTAAAATGAAGGGCTTAGGGTATAGATAACATAAATGAGTGATTTTGATGAGTAAAGTTTAGATCTATGAGTTTATAGTTTACTACATGGGTTTCTTTTATATTTATGTTCATATTAAGTGTAGATCTTGGTTTTGAACTCAAACAAAATTGTGAAATTCGTATTTTGGCAAGACCCCTATTTAAAAACCACTTTCCAAGTGTCAAAATGAAGTTTTTACTTAAATAATGAAGGCTTAATGTATGTATATCATCAAGACTTCTTTTTACAAGAATCAAAGGTGATTTTCAAAATAAAAATCTTATTTTCGGATTTAGGTCAAGACATATTTTAAAAACATGTTTTCCAACTCAAAAATGAAGTTTTTATTCAAGATATGAAGGCTCTTAGGATAGGATATGTAAGGAATGGATTTTCATAAGTTTAGATAGATTTTATCAAAAGATATGTCCAAAAATAAATTTTGTAAATTCGGATCTCAACAAAGACCAATTTTAAAAACCCATTATTCAACTTCAAAACAAGATTTTTATTAAGGAAATGGAAGCCTTAAGGGGTAGGTTTGATTAGGAAATGGTTTTTGAAAGACTAAATGAGTTTTACAAAGAAAACAAGCTCAAATGAATTTCTCAAAATTCGGATTTGAAAATAGCCACAATTCAAACACCTATTTCCAAATGCCAAAATGATAATTTTGATAGGAAAATGGAAGTCCTAGGGTATATATATAATAAAGACCAAGTTTTGATAAGGATAAAAGGAGTTTATCAAAATATAACCTTAGAACAACAAATGGTTTCCAAGAATAGGTTAAACAATGTTTTCATCCTTCAAAATTTTGTAAAATTCGTATTTAGGCAAACCACCTATTTAAACATCTACTTTCTAACCCCAAAGTGAAGGTTTTTATTGAAACAATGAAGGTGATGGTTATATAGATCATCAAGGTTGAGTTTGATAAAAGAAAGTATGATTTTACAAGAAGAAAAACTATTTTTCTTAAGTCTAGTATAATTCAAAGTTTTGCAAAGTAAAGGTTTTCAAAAAGAATTCTTGATAATATATGTATACATATAGGTAGATCATCTCATAATTTTCATAACAATAGCTTGTAGGTAATACATATATGCATGATGCATTGTAGAAATAAAGTATGAAAATTGAGTTTATCCAAAACTTGTAAATTCGGATGATTTCAAAGCCATGCCTTAAAAACTCATTTATCAACTCCAAAACTTGTGTTTTATATGAAAAATGAGGATTTAGGTCATAGGTATCATCAAGTATGATTTTGATAAATTAAGATAGGATTTGCTAAGAAAAATATATAGAACAAGGAGTAGAAACAAAGTAGGAAAAATTGAGTTGTTGTCATTTTTAAGAAATTCGTAATAATGAAGTAATGGCATGAAAACCCATATTTTTCAAACTCAAATTAGAAGTTTTATTAAAGAAATGAAGTCCTTAGTGGTAAGGCATGATTGAGCCTTAATTTTCTAAGTATCCAATGATTTTTACATAAAGGAATCACCACAAAAACAAGTTTTGCAAAATTCGGATTTTGGGATGAGCCAATTTTAAAAGCATGTTTACAAAGTATAAAATGGGAATTTTTATGTAGAAATGAAGGTCATAAGTAATAGATATAATGAAGACTCAATTTTAATAAGGATAATTATATTTTCTTGAGAAATAAATCCAAAACAAATGGAGATGACCAAAGTTAAGAAATTAGTTTTCTTGAAAGTAAATAGCCATGGAGCTTTACAAATAAAAATTTTCTAAAATTCCTTTTAGTAAATATTTCAAAAGCATGCATGCATCAAGCTCATAACATGCCATTCATGATAGGAAATCATTCATATTGCATGTATAATTGATTTGTCAAGTAGAAACATTACAAACAATTACAAAACTATTTTTCGGAATTGGAACTTGCTACTGTTCCAATCTGATATGACTTTTTCGAAGCTTCAAAGTTTTCCAAACTTAAATAAAATATTATAATTAGATAACTCTTTCGAAGTAGATAGAAATCGGTATATAATTTGCGAGATTCCGAGTTAAAATGACCAAGTTATGGCCGTTTTAAGTTGGAATTCCCGCTTAGGACGAGAATTACGAATTTGATAGTTGTATAAAATCGTTTGGATTAGTTTGAGTTGAAATACTTATTAGAGTATTTCTTTCCTTTTTAGGTGATCCCGAAATCGATGATTCCTACCACCGGATTACTTTACTAAAAGACGGTGATCCAATGGCCGAGTGAGTATTACTTCCGATTTCATTTATTGTATGTGATTGTAATAATAGTTGCACTAGATATTTGGTAAAGATAAAATGGATATGCATGATGGGGACGAATGGGGACTATGTATGCTTTTGTTGATATGAGAAATGGAATGTAAGAATATCGAAGCCGAGTGATTAACTATTGCTTGTATAGATGAATTAGAATTGATTGTCTGCGATTATTGATTGATCACTTAAAAGAATTGGTATAATTGATTATTCGGAATTGAAGATGAAATTGAACTCATTCATATCACGATGGGGATGGAGCATTAGCATTTGTTGGTTTATCGTTGTACCTTAAACGATTTTATAGTTTATAGTTGTCCGTAAGCTGAAACGGTCTCGATTCGTACCGCGGGATTCGTTAATCTGCTAACCCGGGATGGAGGGCGCAAGTCCATCCACATATGATTTCGGCAGGTCATATGTTTGTTGAATTCACGTGTTTGACATATCACTTGTCTGACTAATCACTTGATTGTATGATGTGTTTAAATGCAATCCTGGAAGTTCTTACTCACTAAGCTAGTGTAGCTTATACCCCAATAGATGTTTAAATGAATAGGTTATCTCAAGAATGCTAAGTGGGGACCGTGATGGTTGGAGCCGAGAATGATTCCGAGATTCCGGCAAGGAATAAGAATGCTTGAAGTTATTAGCTAGGTTTTATAATTTGCCTTGTAATAGTTTTATGTAGTGAAATCTTTTGATGAATTGTAATGGAAGTGTAATGTCTTGTATTTGGAGTATAGTAAATTGAAATCCCTTTACATTGTTCCTCAAGTTATATCAACGCAAAATCTATTACTCCGATGAGTCTCCTCCATGTGTTAGACGCCTTGTACATAGTATGGAAGCCTTCGCGTGACTGAGGTGGTCATTCTTAGGCTTTAATATTGTGTATGGCGGACTGCCACGTTTAGGATACCATTCGGGGCATGACAAGTATTTTCTTTGCCCTTGTTACTTATTTATTATCAATATAAATTGCGCTACTCTGATGCATTCCTTTGGTTGTGATGTATGCCTTGTACATGAATAGAAGCCTTTGCGTGACTAAGATAGTCATTCCTAGGCTTTAGTATTGTATGGTGGACTGCCACGTTCAGGGTACCCCTCGGGCGTGACACTATCCAAGCCTATACACTTGCTAAACTTCAAGAAGCCACCCTAACCACTAAAAATCCCACCAAAATTACCAAGAACTCCCTTACATCCACAGCATGGCTCACTCTTCCTTTAAACACACCACCACTACAAACATCACCACCCTACCTACACACCAACTGAACCCTACCTCAACTTACATGCTACCCCCATAACTCCTAAAGAACCATGGCACAAATCCTATACACACTACCCGACAACTCACACCTGAAGAAATAGAGGAGAAGGGACAAAAGAAGCAGTGTTTTTTGGTGTGATGAAGCCTTTGGTCCTGGCCATAGATGCAAGAGTAAGAGGTTGAACATCCTTATAGCTTATAAGGAGAATGAAGGCGAGGATGAGGCAGACTTGGAGGGTGAAATGCAAAAGATGGAGAGCGAACTGGCTTCACTTACTTTGTGTGCTACCAATGGAAATAGCCACAATGCTGAGCAGAGCATGAATGTTAAGGGGTATCTCAACATGAAGGAATTGAGTATTCTCATAGATACTGGTAGTTCTTCTAATTTTGTTGATGAAGGGTTAGCTAAGAAACTTAACTGTAAACTAACTCCTATCGAGCCATTGATAGTCAATTTGGCTAATAGGATTAAGTTATATAGTTATTTCATGGTTAATGGGTTGGAGTGGAGTATGTAAAGCATCCAATTCAAGGCTGATTTCTTTACCCTTCCCATGAAGGCCTATGATATGATTCTTGGCATCCCCTGGCTGGTGACATTGGGAACCATACGCTGGAATTTGGATTACTAAAGATGGAATTTCAGTGGCAAGAATCAATAGACACTCTGTGGGGACAAAAAGAATGTGTCACTCCAATTTCGGGTAAGGCCATGTCTCATGTCCTGCCCTAAATGGTACCCTAAATGCGACAGTCTACCACATTCAATAATAAAGCCTAAGTATGACTACCTCCGTCATCCCATAAGCTTCGATACCGAGCGTACGTTCATGATCATAGCAGACCAACTTTGAAACAAGTTGTTTAAGAAGACATTCATATAGTAGTTTAAGAATGGAAATCATAACATAAGCATTCCCCCGCTAAAAGATATAATTCGTCATAGTCGAGAGAAGCCTAAACAAAATAATTACAAGGAGATTTACTTAGAAGTCTAAGTGTATATAGTCTTTAACATCTTCTAAAAACTCCTTAAGCCAAAAGGTAATACCTGAGAAAAATACTCCCAGGGCTTCAACCATAAATGAGGAAACTACAAGAGATATCTATAAGGAGGCAAGCTTCTTCGCTTAGTGAGAATTAAATCCACAAGTAAAGTACTCAATCAATCAATGATCACCCAAGTTATTTAATCAATCATATGAAATGCAAACAATCACGTGAGTAAACAATACATACGTTTTTTCGGGAATCATATGTTTAGATAGATTTACCCCTCCATTTGGTGGTTAGGTGTTCCGGGTAATGAAGCCATAGTTCGCAAATAATATATTTTGTAGTTTTGTACAGATTCCTATTAATCGCTAAAATGTAGTTGATTCGGGTGCCCACATGCCATTTAGTTACAAACAATTTAAGTCATAGATGATTATTTTGAGTCATCGACCTCATTACTATGCCCTTGTCTCGCCAAAGGTATAGTAATGAATGCAATATGACTCACTACGTGTCATGCATGTATCATTTAATTTAAATAATCATGGCATAGCATTAATTGTTTAATGAGTGACAATAGAATTTATAGACAATCAACACTAAACTAAATCATACAATGATTTGTTAACAATTCTCATATCAATATACTTATCATAACTTCAATCATGTAAGTAAAACACATGTGCTTTCATATTTTATCTTTTCCTAAAGCTAGTGTCACTAAACTACAAGCCAATGCATAAGTATAATTGCGAAAATTTAAACTCACTCGGCCAAATTGAAAGCTCCTTATTCGAAAGTCTTCTGAGTAGGGTAGCTCGAACTCTACGTCATCTATACAAAAGAAGTACCCGAAATGAGTATTTCTTGGAAGTTCTACTTAAACTTGCAACTTTATTCAACTAAGTTCGTCAAAATTCGCATAGAGTGAAATTCCAACTTAAAATGGTCATAACTTGCTCATTTTAACTCAGAATTTTGCATAATATATATATCGATTTCTACCTAATCGAAAAAATCTATCCACTTATAAGGTTATTTTTCATACATATAAGGTCATTTGGGTTGCTAAACACCTCGATACAGATTCAAAATGAATATTTCAGATTTTGCAAAAAAAAATTCCAACTCAACTTCATTAAAAAAAAATCCTTTAGCAAAAAATATATAATATATATATGTATATGATTGAAAAATCGTTTGAGCATATATATAAGCTCACCTTATATGCAAAATTCTAATGGTAGTACCATAACAATTTATTTCATAAAACAATTCATTTTGAAGTGTTAAAACTTAAACTTGACAATTTCTTTTCAAAGTAATTTAAAGAAACTTTATATTTTCCTATGTTATTATAAATAAGCATATTCTTATTTATTTTCCTTATTCCTTTTTTCAAAACAAATAAAATTTTCCTTTAACTTTGGTCTTTCACAATTTTTATTTCTAGTGATAAAAGAACAAAGTTTTCAAAAATTTCATTAAGTTATTGATAACCTATTTATAAATTTGCCTTTAGAATAGTTTTAAAAAATAAGTCCTTTCTTTTTATATTTCTTGTTTAAAATATAGGTTCTTGTTTTCTAAATCTTGGCCTTTTATTCCCTCTACAAATTTTATTTGGAAAGAATCCTCTTTATTGATAAAATCCTTTGTTTTTTATCTTATCACATTTATATTCTTTGAAAATAAATTCCTTCTTTAGAAACTTGAAAATCATTATTTTTCTAAGTGGGTTTATAAATTTATGGGTTGATTTTATTTTAACTTTGAAAACTAGTTTACTTCTAGTTTTTGTTATGGAGTTTGAAAAGAGTTTAATTTTAAGCTTTTTTTTTTTTTTGTGAAAACTTAAAAATACGGACAAATTATTTTACTAAAACTTAGGTTACCATATTATGAAAAAAGGTAGTTATTTCTTATATTTCATTGGTAAAGCTATCTTTGTTATTTGATAAATCTTTGAGAAAACTTGTATTATTTTGTTTCTATGTTGTTGATGATAACTCTATTATTTAATGACAAGTTACATAATAGAAAATTTAGTTTCAAGTTCCTTTATTAAGGAAAAAGTCTACTTTAAATTTAGTTGAGACATTATCATTATGTATATGCATGTATTATAAGCATGTAGTATGTAGATGATGAAAATATGAGATAAGAAGCAAGATAATATTAGTAAGCAATATAACAATAATAAGCAAGATATTATAGTTAGGAACCTTAACTTTATCATGGTAACCCGATCATGTATTGTGATGTGCTATAATTAGTATTGAATTTTAAAGCATCTTTCCAGCAAGCGTACTGGGCCTTCTATTGTAATATAGCATGAGTCAAGTGTCGATCCCACGAGATCTATTAACTACTAGACAATTATCAACTAATACTAATATCTAGGCAATTGATCTTTTTAAAATGATTAGATTAAACTAAATTATCTAATTAAATGTCTATATGAATGCAATGAGCTTTTTAAAGAGAGGGATATGGTGGAGAAATTTGGGAAGGAGCAGAATCCACTTTAAATATTGCCAATCAACTTGAAGTCATGTTATAATGATAATTAGATTCATGGATATTCATAAGAAATTGTCAAGATTTAAAAACAAAGTTTAAAAACCTTTTAAACCACAAAAACAATTCAATAGCTTCCGCTAAATAAATTATTAGTGGAATCAAAATTACAATTATAAACCTTCTGATTCTATAATTGACTAATACTTTATATTAACATCTCCTAATTCCTTAGTGAGAAATCAACATAAAACATTGCATTACTATTCATGGACAATTTCTAAACTAGATTAAATTCCGCCGCTTCTGCAATTGTAATTTAATCTCAATTTATGCATTCATATGAATCCTAATTTCCCTTCCGAGTTATTAGAATTCTTATACACCAAAAGTATGATGAATAATCAGAATTCAATATGAATATTTCATGATTCTAACTATCTTATAACATGGATTCAAAGATCATTTTAGCATGTTTAAAGCTTCATCAACTTCCCACAAAAAGAATTTAGCTACTCATGGATGATGATTCAAAAATCAGATAAGAAATTGCAAATGATTTCATTATGATCAAAATATTCAAATATATGAATTGCATAAAATAATTAAGATTAGATATCACCAATTCAAAATACCAAAGCTTCACTTGCAACTTCTTGAATAACTTCAAAAATCTCTATGGAATTCTTGTTCTAATCTATGTATTATAGTATGATTTAGAGCTACTTGGATTGTGGAATGGATGATTGGATGATTCTGAAAGTGAGGAGAAGACCCCCTATTTATAGGAAAACTTTCGTGCAAAACATTAAATGAACTTTGCTGTTTCACATTGTATGCCGGCAGTTATGGATCCTACGCCGGCGGCTTACAGGAGGCGTATCTTCGAATTATCCTTTGCGCAGGCAGTGCACTGGCAGCCTTCAATATCAGTTACATATGTAGGCCGCTTCTACGCCGGCGGCTTAGATGTAGATCTAGTCGGCGTATGTGGTCAGAAATGAAGCGTTGCATCAATTTTGCTCGAACGTTGTCCCTAAGCCGGTGGCTTAGACACCGGCGTAGACACTCCAACAAATTTGTCTCTTCAATTTCCTCCAAGCGTTTGATATCTTAATTTCTCTTCAAATCTATGATGTACGCTGCCTCAACGTCGGCGGCTTAAGTGCCGGCTTATAATGTAACTCCTTCAAAGATGGTGATGTTTCATTTCTGAGCAGCCGGCCTTCATGTATGCTGGCTACCTCATCTTCTACGCTGGCAGCTTTGAGGCGGCTTGGAGTGTAGAGGAAACTTATGCTCGGCAAAGCTGGCAGTGCTACAACGGCCTTGGGTTTTACGCCGTCTGAACGCCGGCGGCTTTGAATGTGGAATTGCCGGCCTTGACTTCACTTTTTCCTATTTTCAATTCAAATTCTCTTGTTTTGATTTCTTTATCCAAATTAGTCCTGAAACATAAAATTTAATCAAAACAAATATCCATTCTAACTCTTTTGATCATCAAGATTTGTATAAAATATGATCTTATCATATTGGGAGCCTTAGCATTATCAAGACAACCCGATCAAGTATTGGAGTCTTAGCTTCATCAAGGCATCCGAAGACTATGTCCCAAAAAAAGAGAAAAAGAAAGAAAGAAAAAGCAATAATAAGCTTGTTAGTGAGCATTTGGGCTCTAATATATATATATATATATATATATATATGAAGTTAGGTTAGAAGCATGATAATAACAATAATAAGATCATAATAACAACATAATAGTAAATCAACATAATATGAATTTTATTCATGAGCAAGAACAAAACATGAATATAGTGCTGCTTCTATAACATTAGAATGTTTAAGAAACATGTACCATGGTCATGTTAAGTTACATGACATAGTAGAAAGAAAATGATAAGAACTTTTACCTAAAAGAAAATATGGAAGTAGTAATAGAAGTGTCATGTCCCAGAGGGTACCCTAAACATAGCAGCTGCCACATACGGTATTAAAACTTAAGAATGACTTCCCGAAGTCATGCAAAAGTTTCAACACCATATGTAAGGCGTCTATCACAATAATAGGAGACACCGGTGGGATGTATAGTTCGAGATAGTAAATACGGCATATAAGAAATCTAAATAGCCATCTAATTTCAATATTATAAGAATATAATCCTTACATCATCTTAGAGGTTTTTCCCCAATAAATCTCCAAATAATCATAATATCAACTTAATCTTTCACACAAGAAAACAATACTAACACCAAAAGATATTAAGGATATTAAGCCTAAGATCTTCAAAGGGTTTCCAGAAGCTTTCCAAAACATAATCCTACTCGAGTATATCAAGTCCTCGGGCATAAAAGATATAGTCCTTGTAATGCCCTAAAATAAGGCATTACAACCCGCCACGTATCTTCTCTTATATAGGACACACAAAGGCTCTAATATCCACAAAAAAAAAAATATCAAATATCACCTGTAAACACACATAGGGTATCTCATAGTATACGAAACTTGTTAAAACTAAAAAATCGTACTTCATAAAACATAAACTCCTTGTCCAAACATAAAATCCAAGTTGATTTCATAGTCAACAAATTCAACAGAAACTTAATACTGTTTACATAAAAATCTTTTCATGTAAAACTAACAAAAACATCCAACTACAAATCCAAATGATCAAAACATGTCTAAAATTTTCATAAGGTCTTCTTTATTCTTATTCAAAAGTTCCAATAATGTGTGTATATTGGACCTTTTGAGGCAATTATAGATCCTGGGAGGCAATTCGAATTGGTCAATAAAAATAGATTTCAATTCGGAGTGGTCAAGAAAAATAGATTTCAATGCGATTTCTGTTTTCGTTTTCCTTAGTTTAGCCAATCTATGATGAAAAGTAAAAAAGGTTAAAGTACCCTTGTGCTGATTGTTTTCAAAATGGAAGTTTTCGTCTTCCGGATGTAGAAAAGGAATAAATAAATCAATTAAATTACGAGAGGCTTCATGAAGTGCTTCTTTAGGAGTTAAACTTCCATTTGTCCATATTTCGAGAAAAAGTATCTCTTGTTTTTCATTTCCATTACCATAAGAATGAATACTATAATTCGCATTTCGAACAGGCATGAATACAGCATCTATAGGATAACTTCCGTCTTGAAAGTTATTTGGTGTTTTGATATGATATCCGCGATTCCTCTCGATTTCTAATTGAATACGCAAATTAATTGGTTCCGTTAGGTTAGCTATATGCTGTGTGTTATCAACGATTTCCGCCGAAGGTGGTAAGATGATGTCTTGAGCAGTTACACATCCAGGACCCTTGACAGAAATAGACGCGTTGCAAGTTCCATACAAATTACTTCTCAATACAATTTCTTTCAAATTCATTAAAATTTTATGGATTGATTCTTCAATACCTACTATGGTAGAATATTCGTGTGGTATTTTTTCAAATTTGGCGCGGGTGATACATGTTCCTTCTATTTCTGCAAACAAAGCTCTTCGCATCGCTATACCTATTGTATCAGCTTGTCCTTTGATAAGGGGAGACAGAATAAAGCGTCCATAATAAAGACGTCTACTGTCTACTCTTGATTCAACACACTTCCACTCTAGTGTCCGAGTAGACACTGTTACTTTCTCTCGAACCATATTAATATTATTTGATCAGATCATTGAATCATTTATTTCTCTTGAAATCTCTTTCATTTTTTTTTTCTACACACGTCTTTTTTTAGGAGGTCTACATCCATTATGAGGCATAGGGGTTACATCACGTACGAAACTTAATAGTATACCACTTCGACGAATAGCCCGTAATGCTGCATCTCTTCCGAGACCAGGACCTTTTATCATGACTTCTGCTCGTTGCATACCTTGATCTACTACTGTTCGAATAGCATTTGCTGCTGCAGTTTGAGCGGCAAATGGTGTACCCCTTCTTGTACCTTTGAATCCACAAGTACCGGCGGAGGACCAAGAAATTACCCGACCCCGTACATCTGTAACAGTCACAATGGTATTGTTGAAACTCGCTTGAACATGAATCACTCCCTTTGGTATTCTACGTGTATTCTTACGTGAAGCAATACGCACATTTCTACGTGAACCGGGTCTTGCTATAGATTTTGCCATACTTTATCATCTCATAAATAGAAATCCAAGATATATGGATATATCCATTTCATGTCAAAGCGGATCCTTTTTTTTCATTGGGTCCATTACGTTAAAGAGTCCTTTTTAAAAAGATTATCCTTGTCTTTGTTTATGTCTCGGGTTGGAACAAATTACTATAATTCGTCCCCTCCTACGGATCAGTCGACATTTTTCACAAATTTTACGAACGGAGGCCCGGATTTTCATAGTTGTTGTTCCTTAACTTAATTCCGAATATACTTATTGGAAGAAAATAAGTTTCTTGAAATCTTGAACCTAGAATTCTATCCCCAGAAGGGAATGTTGAAGTTGAAAAAATCACCTAATCTTTTGAATCCTTGCTAATCCTTTCGAATCCTTGTTACGGAGTCTATACATTCGACGTTTTCTGGTTGAAGTATAACGACTTATTTCCATTTTGACTTTATCCCAGTAGTATACATATACTACTCTGTCGTATTCTTTAAATAAAATAGAACCCGGAATTAGATCTTCATTATGTAAACGAACTCCGAACATACCATCGGGAAGTGATTAATTAATTAAACCTTCATGAATAAATGTTTTGTTCTTGTATTTTAGGCAAAACTCTTAGAAGTATCAACTAATGTAGGAGGAGGGGTATCAACTAACGCGCCCCCCTTTTTTTTTTTTTTATAGGAAATGGAAATTCCGGATCCAATTCGACTATCAGAAAGATTACCATATATAACATAAAATTTCTCCACCGATCCCCTCTAGTCGAGCCTCTCGGTCTGTTATTATACCTCGAGAAGTAGAAAGAATTACAATCCCCATGTAAACCCCGATATTCTCAGTAGTTAAGAAAACCCCGGGAGTTGAAAAGCGAAACCCTAATCCAGTCCAGTTTAAGTCTAGTGAGAGAAGCTTAGGAACCCTAAATCCGGCTTTCCTTCGGTTTCATAATAAAAAAAGTTTTATAAACTAAATGAATATGAAATATTGTCCTAAAGTATATTTTAGACCTTTGAAAGTATTAAATTCGAGAATTTTTCAATTCCGGGCCTTCCTGAGCTCAATTACGGAAAAGCGTGCCCTGGGACCACGAAACTCAGAAAAATGTTTCAGAATATTCATTAGAACCATAATTTTATAAGGATTCCAAAAATATCAATTTTATAATTTTCTGGGCTATAAAAATTACAGTTATAGCCTTTTCCCGTGTTTTCGTTACAGCCGGCAAAGTAAATGTCTTGTCTACTATTCACAAGTACAACCTACACTACACACTACCCATACCCTATTCTTACATCCTTACAACTACTCATTAAAATTTTCTTTTCCAAGGAATTTTTTTTTCCTAAATAATTATTACATTCATTACATTTAATTACATAAATTACAAAATTTATCAAAATTCAAACTCTATCTCTCACTCCCTCCTCATGGCCGGCACCCAACCACCCCACCCCCCACCCCCCCCCCCCCCCCCCCCCCCCCCCCCCCCCCCGCTCCAATTTTTCCCTCTCATTTTGTTTTTTTTTACTCAATTTTATTCAATTAAACCCTGATGCATGTAATATATAAGCTAATGTTCTCTCTCTCTCTTCATTTCACTCTTCTCTAAAATTTTACAAAGTTTGAAAACCCTCTCCTCCTCTCCTCTATGCTTGCCGTAACACACACACACATGCACATTTCACAAGTTTGTTTCATCTTCTTTTATTCTTTAAATCTCCTTAAAGTTATGATTTTAAGCTTTGTTCTTCCCAAATCTTGTAATGGCAAAGCTATTCTTATGTGTTTTTCACATTTAATCCCAATGAGCATATGCTAGGGACATGAAAACACTTGTACAAGAATATCAAGCCATCACAAGAAGTGGATCTAGAGTTTAAAGGAGTTTTTGATGAGATAATGTGATGTTCATGCATATAAAGTAGGAATCTTGTAGAGATATCTATGTTCATGCCATGAAACTCATGAATCATGCATGATATTTGGTAGATCTAGTGTTTAGACACTTAGTATCTAATTCGTATTTTAGGATGATGCCTACATAAACACTTAGTATCTAAGCTTAGATGGCATGTTTTATGAGTCAAATGGAGTCCTTAGATAATAGATATTGTTACAGAAGAGCCAACGGTCCAAAGTTTAGATCCAAATCAACATGAAGACCAAGTGGCAACCATGGAAACTCAAAGAAATTCAAGTCCAATAAGTTTTCCTCAAATCACAAGAGCTAGAGCTAAGAAGATTCAACAAGCCTACAATAATTACTTCCAAGGCTTATTAGAGCATGCCAAGGATGAATCACAAGGTTATCAAGGCTTTGGAACAAGGATGGAGCAAGTATACTTCAATATTTTTCAAGTAATCATCAAATAGAGCCAAGGAAAGCTAATTTGTGCAGAGAAGCAAGAATGGCCGCCAGCCATGACTCCCCTGGCCAATTTTTCGAACTTTACAATTTTGCTCCAGAATGCTCATGGCCGCTTGCCATCTTTGATTGGCCGCCAGCCAACATTTAGGACGTATTGAATTCATTGTTTTGACGTTTTGTTTTCATTGTTTGAGTTATATAAACCCTATTTGGGTCCTTGTACAAGATAGATAATTGTTGAATGAAAAATCAAAGCTTTTGCTTGAATTCTTTGTGTTCTTGATTTAGAATACATGCTAAAGGAACATTCAAAGGAGATCTTGATCGCCTTCTTTGTGGAGTGTTTCAGAGATAGGGCTGACCTTGTTCTATCTATTTAGATCAAACACTAAGACAAACCTATTTCTAATCCATCTTAGGGATTGATTACCGATAGAATTCATGGGTTTTCGTATTACTGTGCTGGGGGTTCATAATATCCAAAAGGGTTCTCACGCGTGATTGCGAAGGTTCTCGCATCATTTGGTATCAGAGCTTTGGCTCTAGATCAAGTTATATCTTTCTTTTCATCTATCTTTTCCCTTAGAAGTTTACTTCGATTTTGTTTAGACTTCCGATGAATGGAATGGAACTAGACCTCGAACAAACCTGTTGATCGCAACTTAGTTATCACGTCGACCTCCTTGAGTGTTTAGATCAAGAAAATCAAATGGAAATTCGTTCACAAGGAACAAGATGGAGTTTTCTCTCAAAGAGAATGAATAACATTCATATAAATCGTCTTGTTTTTTTCTATACAAAGTCCATAATATATACAAATGAAGAATAAACTGAAAAATCCTAAAACAGTTACGTGCATTAAAGCACACCTAAAACAGTTACACTATTTTGAAAAAACACTTTAAACCTAAAACAGTTACAATATTAAAAATACTTTAAACCTAAAACAATTACAATATTTTGAAATATACTATTTAACTTGAAACATTTAAACTATCAATAAATATCCCTAAAAATCCTTTAATCTCTTGTATCCCAAACTTTGACTTGTGATTTAATGATCATAACTCCCGTCAACAAGCCTTCTTTTCCTTTAACTGGATTATTGATCTTGAACTTGATGTGCTCAATTGATGATGCTATATGGATCACATCATCCGATGGAAACTAAAGGACTCTGGATGACTGTAATGGACTTGATATTATTTTGCCGGGGAATGCCCCTTAGACTTTTGTAATGTATATATATGTTTTGGTTTATTGTCTATTGTCATAAAGGGACGCTTTATATACAAGACTCTTGAAAGGCTCGGATAGGGATTTCGTGAGTCTTATATAGCATGTGGCGGGTGTTACGTTTAGGATACCCTATGGGGCGTGACACCCCATCCCGCCTAAAATTCTAGGAATTCGTTGATAGTTAGAATAGATTCGTAGACCCGGTTTACTGATCCGTTTTAAATTTAAAATAGTTCTATATGTTCCTTTCCTATTCCTTCTATGTCGTAGGGTTAAAACCAAAAAATATTTGTTGTTTTCCTGATGTTTTCAATAAAACCTTCTCGTAAAAGTATTTTAACAATGTTTTCAGTGATGTTAGTTGATGCTATTTGAACCGTCCCTTTTCTATTCATGTCAGCATTTCGTATAGACGTTATTATGTCAGCAATAGTGTCCCTACCCATAATAAACTAAAATTCTTTTTTCCTCCCATTTTTTATATAATCAACATGCTATTTTTTTTTAGATTCGATATTAGAATATCGAAGGTATATGCGTGAGATACACTCCATTAATTAATCTATTTCATTCAAATTCCTATGTATAATATAACTAACCTATGTATAATGTATATATAATATAACTAACATAATTATATTAGTATTATCTTATAATACCTCAGGGGCTAATGAAACTATTTTAGTGAAATTGAACTGTCTCAATTCTCGGGCAATCGCCCCAAAAACTCGAGTTCCCTTTGGATTTCCTTCTTGATCAATGACAACCGCAGCATTGTCATCATATCGTATTATCATATTGTTATCACGCTTAAGTTCCTTACAAGTACGTATAATTACAGCTCTGATCACTTCGGATCTTTCGAGAGGTGTGTTTGGTAATGCTTCCTTGATCACAGCAACAATAATATCACCGATATGAGCATATCAGCGATTACTAGCTCCTATGATTCGAATACGCATTAATTCTCGAGCCCCGCTGTTATCTGCTACATTTAAATGGGTTTGAGGTTGAATCATATCATTTTTGAATCTTTTCTTTGAATGCTTTAATGCAAAGGGCAAAGTAAAAAAGAAAAAAAGAAGGAAACCTGCAATTTTTTTTTTTTATCCCCAAGACTTCTTGCCTTTTGTTACATGTTCCTATCCCGAAATAATGAATTGAGGTCGCATAGGCATTTTAGACGCCACGATTAAGATAGCCCTTCTGGTTATATTTTCTGCTACTCCACCCATTTCATAAAGTATTCTACTTGGTTTAACAACAGCTACCCGATATTCAGGAGATCCCTTACCCGAGCCCATACGTGTTTCCGTAGGTCTTACGTAACGGGTTTGTCGGGAAATATACGTACCCATATTTTTCCACCACGCCGTACATTTCGTGTCATTGCTCGCCGACCCGCTTCGATTTGTCTCGATGTGATCCAAGCCGGTTCAAGTGCCTGAAGAGCATATTTTTCCGAAACAAATATGGTTGCCTCGATAAGATATCCCCTTCATTCTTCCTCTATGTTGTTTACGAAATCGGGTTCTTTTTGGGTTATAGTTGATGGTTCTTTCTTAATTCTTAATTCCATCTCTACTCCAGAACCGGACATAGAGTTTCTTCTCATCCGGCTCCTCGCGAATGAAACGATTCAAATTTTATCAAAATAAATATACTTAATCATATTATGTTATGGATTTTTTGAAATTTCATCTAATCTATTAGGAATTTCCATATCTTGTTTGAATATACTTAAACCTGTATTCTATTTATAGATAATTATTTCTATTTATAGCTAATGTCGTTTTTTTTTCTAACGAATCCTTATTTTTTTGTTTTGCCTTTTATCATATTGTATATCGAATAAGATTGAGGAACCTAACAAAAACTTCGCGGGCGAATATTGACTCTTTCAATATCTACTTCAGTTCTAGGGTTAGCTCATGAATTTTCAGACTCAATGAATTAGTCCCTGGTTTGTTCCGCCATCCCATCCAATGAATTATTAGAATTCGTTTGTCAATAGAATCTTCTGTATTCATAGGTTCCGTCGTTCCCATCGCTTCTCAATTAATGGTTAGGTTTAAATTCTACAATGAAGCCCCCTATGAAATTTTTTCTTGAGTCAATCTTCTTAGTCTTTATTGACTCTAGACTCTTGATTTTTTTTCTATGAACAGATTCATCTAGAATTAGATCAATCTGTATTGATGCTTTATTACATTGTCTTTTGTTTTTTATGAGATGGCTCATAACATAAACCTTACATATATTGGAATCATATATCATTGATATTTTTTTTCTTTCTTTCAACCTTCCATTTATCTGCATACTTTTATACCAATAATCAGATTGGTTTTTCTGTTGTTTATGCAAAAAAGATTTCAGTTGCTACTACAATAATATGTCCAATGAATGTATCATATCTTGACTGGTTTTTTTGTATCCAGATAATGTGAAGCGATGAGTTGGTTATTCGTTTTATAGCTATTAGTTGATAGTAGGCTTCGATCCATTTCTTTTTTTTTTTTTTTTGAATCTTATCCTCTAAAAAAAAAACCAACGAGTCGCACACTAAGCATAGCAATTAAGTTTTCGAAAATTATCAATCAACCTTTTATTTAACCCTATAGAATTGCTCATTTCAATTTTTTTATTTAAGGGAAAAATAATGAAAGATAAGAGTTTGTTGTTTTTTATTCTTCTTCTCTAAATATCCAAATTTTGATGCCTAATACCCCATAAATAGTTCGGACTGGATAAGAACAATAATCAATTTTAGCTCGAATGGTTTGTAAGGAACCCTACCCTCTTTGATCCATTCAACACGTGCGATTTCTTTTTCGTCAATGCGCCCTGCAATTTGTACTTGGATTCCTTTTGTATCCGCTTGTTCGATTAATTTAATAGCCTTTTTCATTGTTTTGCGAAATGAGACTCGATTTTTTAATTGTCTAGCTATAA